>BMAT01007816.1:316758-327198 GCA_019649035.1 Elysia marginata | reverse complement strand
GCTCACTTGTTTCGTCCCTATTTTGAGAGCTAAAATATATACATTCCTTGAAAAAATTAACTAGCTTAATCTTATGCACATTATGCCCCTCATATCATAAGGATGGTCAGTTGCGTTCTGCTTTGAGAAGAGGTGGATCGCCATATCCATGAAGTAGTTCTCGAATCAGTTGGCCTATACATCTTTAGTTACAATCCAGGTACAGAAGATCTTCTAAATATGAGGAAATAACACTGGGATGTTTACAGTAACACTGGGATGTTTACAGATATACGTATAGTTATTGCACTAAAACGGGTTATTAGAAATGTTAGTTATTCAATTGGGCTTGCCGACTCATGTACTCACTGATGACGCAGATGCCGCTGACGCCGATCCCACCAAGACCATCACAGTAGAGCGCCACTGCACGCTCTGATCCCTCACGGGCCGGAGTCACACAGAAACGGTCGTACTGGAACCAAGAGCTTGGACAGTAAGGCGAGTGCGCTTCCAGGTGGTTATAGACAGGGGTGGGATCTGCAGGGCAGAGATTTGGGGATTGGGATGGACGGAAAGATGAATATTTGAGTTCCGCTGAGGTTCAGTAAAAGAACAAAATTAGCAAAAAGGATAATAAAGATTTTGGTTTCTGATCTTTGACCCGGTGCTTCTTTCCTTCAGTACAACAGGCTCAGAAAAAGGTGGCTGTGGTATTGTATTGTCTTACTTACGGTAGTTTAAGCCAACAATACCTATGTTTTGTATGTGGAGAAGTCCGGAGGTTGAAACAAAATGATCATGTTGTAGGTTAAAATACAGATCATTACATCAACTATTTCTTCTCATGTCTCTTTGGAACAACCATTTAAATATTTCAAGCTGTCGTTTCTTCCTCTAAAATCTGTGAATTGAACCTATTCCAGCTCTTTGTAATGATTTCTGGTAATCTAATCCTTACCTTTTCAATATTGCAAACATTTTAAGAATAGATTTGTTCAAGTTTTGTTGATTCGTTTTTGATAATTTCACCTTTATAATGTAGGAGTAATATAGCATCAAATTGATTTTACTTATAAAGATCATAAAAACAAACGTTGAAACATAAATTTTATCTGAGATCTATCAATAAAATTTTGATTCTTCTCCGACAATTATCATTTGTTTCGCAAACATTTTCCTTGTTTTCAGTCCCAATATCACAAAATGAATGATTATAATATCGCATGCGTTAATGTGTGAATATCTTCAAAATTGTGAAGCTTTTTGTACGAAAGTTACATAATTTATTTCAAATCTAACAGAACTGTAACGACAAATACGTAGATAATGATGACACAATTTCATAAACCCAACCAGCTGTTTTGTTAACAGGGTTAAGTTAAACAGTTTGTTATTACTGTTCACGTGACATTTATTTAAAGTGCATGTGATATCATAGACAATAGAAAGATTCTCTTTAATAAAGATGCCTTGCCTTGAAAGTTAAGGTGTTGATATCTGCACCTTAACCATTCAGTACTTGGCCAATGACTCTAAGCGCAAATCAACGCATAGTTATCACTGGAAAAGTAGATGCATGGTTCTTTACCCTAGCCATCGCTCTGCCGACATTGAAAATGCTATTCGTTGTATTCGCGGGGAAAATTCATACTGACAAGATCTGTGCGACATTCAGGTAAATCAAACTTGCAGATACAAATTAAAGTGCTGGAGGCTAGTGTTGGAAATCAAATGATTTTTTTTCTGTTACATGTATTAGTACTGCACTCTTTTCATCTAGCAAATTTCAGACAAGGTGAAGCAAGTGAAGTCTGGCATGCTGTAGACCTAAAGTAAAGTAGGCTCTATTATTTTTTCTCATAGAATTGAGTTTAGTAATCAGATTTGTCATTGATGTTTTCTCTAATATTTAAAAATGAGAGTGGGAATTGTGGACTTGAAATAAGAGCCAAGCTAGAAAACCATTGGAAGTTTTGTAAACTCGCGGAATACAAGTCAGGGTGAACAGAGAGAATGAGAGAATAATGACAATGTTGGTAGGAATAAATAGGTGTGGTAAAACGACGAGGGTTGGGGTGAAGTGAAAGGGAAAAACTGTCCCATAAAGAGTTAAATGAGAATAACAAATAGAGAGGGCAAGATAGGATAAAGAAAAGACAAGATCAGATAATAGAATTACTTTATTATCCCAAAGGAAATTTGGTGCAGCATAAAAAATTAAAACATGTATGCATAAAGATACATACATTAAAATACATACATAAAAACACAGACTACTATTAATTTAGGTAGTATAGAACAACATTGACAATAGATACATCAGAACTATAAAAATGAATCAACAAAAACAAATAAAAATAACTAATATATACACATAACCATATAATAAGAAATTTGTGGTGTCATCATAAAACGATTTGATGCACTTAGTGCCAAAAGAAACGCAACATGACATTCCTTATTTTCGCGCCCATGCACGCTTTAATGAAAGGTTGGTGAGTTGATTTTTTGTGTGTTGTGAGTAGTACCACATCTGAACATGAGTTCAAGCACACTCCCGAGTCCCGCGCGCGGTTTGCCAGTCAAGGTGAGCGATTTTCGAATACCCTGTAAAAAATGTAAAATTCGTGCGTGTAGAAAAACCACGTGGTCGAGATTCTCAAAATTACACACAAGGGTACCTTACAAGGTGCCCAATAATTATTCGCCCTTTTTAGAATTAAACGATTTTATTTTTACAAAATGCCACGCGTATCTGAAGTTGATCGTCGTCGTGCTTTAGGACTGCTCCAAGCAGGTCTTCCTATCAGTGAAGTTTCCCTCCATATGAATGTAAACAGGATGACGATTTTCAGACTCAGACAACGTCTACATTGAGACGGATACGGTGAGTGATCGACCCCGTTCTGGGAGGCCTAGGTGCACTACGCAGAGACAAGACAGAAACCTTGTCAGAAATCGTATGAACAACAGGTTTCTTTCTTCGGCTTCATCACGTCAGACAAGAGGAAGAAATAATCAACGTATAAGTTCAAACACAGTAAGAAGACGTTTATCTAACTCTGGCCGACGCGCTCGTCGCCCATACATCGGCCCCATCCTGACCCAGCTTCACCGACACCAACGTACGCTATGGGCCTAGGAACATGCCGCGTGGGATCGCATCCAATGGCGAAGTGTCGTATTCAGTGAAGAATTTCGATTCTGCATTGACCATGCTGATGGCCGTGTACGTACATGGAGAAGAAGCGGTGGAAGATACCAAGCAGATTGCGTTAGGGAACACGGCAGGTGGGGTGGAGCATCTTTGATGATGTGGGGTGCTATCTCTTACAATGATAGGATTGGGCCAGTTTTTTCCACAATAGAAGGGCGATAAATGCGCAAACATACGTGCAAGATGTGCTTCAGGCTCATGTGGTGCCTTACACCGCCATGCATAGAAATGTTGTTTTTCAACTAGACAACGCAAGAGCTCACACAGCCAGATACACTCAACAGTTTCTTGAGCAAGGCAACGTCCAAGTTCTTGCATGGCCAGCACTTTCTTCGGATCTTAATCCAATCGAACATTTGTGGGATTACTTGCAGAGGAGACTGGACTGTCAAGACCATCGACCTCAAAACGCCGATGATCTTGAACATTCCTTACGAAGGCACTGGAATGCTATTCCAAGACATTAACAGACTCTAGTATCTTCGATGTGACGTCGACGTGCTGCTGTACTGGAAGTCCAAGGGGGCACACTTATTATGTAATTTAATTTTAAAGATTTATCTACTAAACAGGTATGTAAAAATGTTGTCAAAATTGCTGTATAGTTTGCATTGTGGAATTTTACCAATGGTATCCCGTTTTCATAAAATCTACTTTATCGAGGGTCTTTTGTTTTAATCTAATTTCCTCGTTCTCAGAGGCCACCGATGAACGTAGCGTTCTATTAAGTTGAAAAAGCAATAAATAACCTTTAAAATGATGTTTCACATGCCTCATTTAATCCTTTGCAGTTTTCAATAATATATATTGAAGATTCGATGTTGCGTTTCTTTTGGCGGTCAGTATATAGTTAATAACAGGCTATTTGAAGGTGTAAAAAGTATGTCTATGAAGTATCACAGAACTTTAAAAATTTCATTTTTCTTGAATTTTTTATTATAAAAGTTTCTCATCGTTCTAGGTATGAAAGATTTTCTGTAACTCTCGGTTTTTGTTTTTATTAAAACGAATCTCCCGCTTATTTCTGAAAAAAAAAAGATCCGGTTGTGCAATGGGTGAGATGGATCGTTAAGAATTTTAATCATCTTTTTTCCTGAAAAATTTATCAAAATTTTATCAAAAGTCTGTTGAGGAATGCCAGTGACTGCATGCTGCATGCTTGATGACACTAGCAATTTTAGCTGTATCTTTGACAAGGGCATTCCCTCCCCATGCACATAGAGAAAAGAAATAAGAGGTTGTATGACTGTTTGGTAAAACAGAGAGACAAGAGCCTTGTCTATTCTGAAATAGTTTAATTTCCTAACAAAATACATTCTTTTATTGGTCTTTGAAATCACTGACTTAATGTGGGGTGTCCAGTCTAGTTTATTTTAAACTTGCACACCCAGATATTTGTAACTCTCTACTTGTTCTACCACCTTGTTTCAATGCAGTCATGATGTCCATTCGTTTTTCTGAAATCAATAATCAACTCTTTTGTTTTTTATACGTTTAGTTGCAAATTGTGACACTTACACCATTCACAAAAAGATCGATTTCCTTAATATATAAACAGAACTCATTCATTTCGTCTATCAGACCTTGGACGGCAGTATCGTCAGCAAATTTAACTATGTTTATGTTATCAATTTTTGTATCTAAGACCATCAGTATATATAGTAAAAAGGGCAGGAGATATACAGGTACCCTGTGAGGCCCCAACATTTAACACTCTGTTGTTGGAAAAGTAGATTTCATTCTGCACTATTAAGCGTACAAACTGTGGTCTTTCTGTTAAAAAATCAAAAATCCAGGAACAGATACGTCTATTTACATTTTTTTCAATTGTTTTCTCGACGAACAGTTTTGGCTGTATGGTGTTAAAGGCGGAAGAAAAATCCACAAACAAAATTCTGCATTAATTTTTTTAGTTATCCAAGTGTCTATAGGGAATGAGATTTCAACAAGAGTAGCGGAACTTTCCTGGTGTCTCTCCACTATCTTATGAATACAAATATTACAATCTTTTAAAATTTATGCGACAGATTTATTTTGAAGATAAACTTTTTATTTAGCTCTATATTTTTTAAGTTTTAGATGTCAAATCGTTTATAAAAGTAAGAAACTTACCCTACAATCTAGGTCTAGATTACAATAACCACTATAGTATTTTGGAGTGTTGTCTTCTGGAAAAGGGACGTTACTCTTGTTTTACCTCTAATCTCATTCCCTATAAAAGTTGTCAAAAAAAAAAGAAATTGCACCATCAACACTCCGTCTACATTTGTATGCAAATTGGATAGGCTCTTGGTATGGATATATTACTGGCAAGCGTTTCAACAGAATTAATTTCTCAAGACATTTACCAATTATTGAAGTTAATGCCACAGGTCTTAAATCACTCATCACACTGACTTTTTCTTTCGTATGGATCGGGACTATTTCTGAAATTTTCCAGATCAGAGGTAATCTTTGTTGTTTCAAAGATTTATAATTATAATACTTTTAATTGGAAAGAGAGGGATTGAGAGATAGAGAGAGATGGTGTAAGAAACCGAGGAAGGCAGAGGAAGCGTTAAGGGAAGCAGTGCAGGAAAATACACATGTGTTGAGAGTGCAGGAAGGTGGGGGGGGGCGAGTATTAGAGCCGTAGTCAACAGTCAACAGTGACAAGAACGCCTTAGGTCATACAAAACAGGTTCCAAGTTATGAGGAGGATTCTGTCGTGTGTTCAGAATTGTTATATAAAGACGTTTGAACAAATGAATAGAGTGCACATATACAAACTACGATTTGGTTGTAAACAATGGTTATTGTTCTAGTTTTAGGGATAGGACTTGCTTGTTACTATACATGCACAGAATTATTGTCGCCGCTAGACAATTTCAAATGACTTAGACGTTTTAACATTTTTATACCAGTTGAGTTTTTTAGGTGAATGCGTTTCCATAAGCCTACAATTTCTCCAGTTCCAGCCTATAAATTTTAGAGGTAAGAAAGATTTCACAAAGTAGCTATATCTTATTATTGTATTGGGCGTAGTAGTTCGAGGCTTTCATTGTCTTTAGCAGGAAGTGTGTGGTTTTCAAAGGCGATATTTGATTTACGTTATTTTTTTTTTGTTCAACAGTTTTGCTTTCCGCGATCACAGATAGTTTTAAAAAACCCCATTTTAGCTCTGAAGATACGCACTTGGTGTGGGAGTAGGCGTGGCCTTACTTAGTTCCTGATGCAAATCACTTAGTTGAAATTATGCTTGGCCAATTTTATTTTGTTACTTTTTTGTTTGATTCTTTGTGTTTTGATCTGATTTTTCTAAAGAAAAATCTACTTTTTGGATGAGGATGAAAAATATGTCCAGGCTATTCATGGGCATTGGAAGAAGTTTTAATAAGCAAATGTCAAAATCTCTTGTTCAATAGTTTTATCTGCTTAAAATCAATGGTTAAAAAGTTTACAATGGTTAAAAATTTTCGCAGGTGAATATAACTGTCTAATGTGATTGTAAAATCAGATCTTTTCTATAATATTATTACCGCCATGAGTTGAAATATTTCTATTTTGTTAATTGTAAACTGAGCTATATTTTGTTAAAATGTTTCATTTAAAAAAAAAACGTAGAGCTATTCCTGTCAATGGGATTGGCGTTCTTTGTTGATATGATAGAGGGCAGGATTCTGTTTGAATTAAGACTTTTAGGAACAGGTAGGAAACGGGAATGAGAATAAGGACAAATGAAGAGTACGTTGTTGAAATCCGTCGTTTTCCATTAAGATGACTGCGCGTTTCATTAAGCATAAAAGAAAGAAAAGGTACGAAAAAAAACTCCAGTGTCAATTCTGTGGGCCATTGAATTGTGAAGAGAGAAAGGACAGGGTGCGGCTAGATTCAGCAGTTATCGGACGTTTGGTAGACCTACCACAGCGCAATAGATGCTAATAAACACCGATATCTAGCTCACGCCACTACTCTTCTCTCGTGCGTGAGTCGCAAGCTGAGTATGTTGAGCTAGTGGGCTAACCTAAGTGTCGCTACTAGGAAGGTAAAACTATATCGATGAAACGTATAAATTGAGCAATTCCTTTGGCCTGCTACAAACCGGCGAAGCATGGGCCATAAACAAATCACATGAGTTTGTGAAGGAGGGGGCGGGGGGGGTGTTTGAAGTTTTAAGAAAAAAAAATGGCTTAATGAGGTAATCAACTCATGTATGAGGAGAAGAAAGGTCTCTATTTCTTTATAAGTTTTGCCAAAAATATCGCGACTCGTTTAGTCAAAGTAAAGGTGACATTGTTTTAAAAGATGGTAGACGAGAACACATAGAAAGTCTTGAAAAGTGATATTAATTCTCCACGGCAACGTCGCCTCCTGGCAGTTGGATCGGCGTGACGATTTATAGTTTTTAAGAACAATAATGGTAAATGTCCTGCAGTTGAAATAGTTTTATCCCAGTATTGTGAAGAAATAGCGTGGGAGTAAGCGCTTGAGAGTGTGTTTGTGTGTAGTGGTACTGAGAAGGATAGGGCAGTAAGAATGCAGGAGTATCCAAGCTTTGACTGCACTTTGGGCCTGGAGTAGGAGGCGTAGGATCAGAGGTCCTGAGAATGGACTCTTGACGCCATAACGAGGTTTTATAGGCCCCTAAGAAAGCTATCTAGCAAAGGTGCAAATGAGAGAAGAAAGCAGCATAAGAAGTAACAACCAGGGATTACATGCTGCTCGAGAGTTCAATTCATTAGGGCCCAGCAAAGAGTCATACAGCTCTAGGAAGTAGAGATCATCGAGTGCTCTTCAACTCTCCTTTCTTTCTCTCAGTCTCGGAGAAAGCCTTATCTTGTGTGGCTGCGAGATGTGATCTGCGTGGGTTGCCGTTTTCAGAGAAAAGACCAGCTTTTGGGGTGTGCAAAAATATTTTGGTAAAAAATCAATTCAAACCGCTAAGTTAGAACTTGAATAAATTTGTTTTCAAAACGAAGTGATTTTCATACTTTTGTCTGTCACTGAAAAACGCATCATTATATGACATCGTTTTGCAAGACCGGAGAAAAGCTTATTAGAGCGAATTGATTCGTATTTTACAGGCCAAAGTAGGTAACTGAGAGAGTTATCAACTTGCAACTCATTAAACAATCATGCTTATGTATTTTTAGAGTTTTTACTCAAAATGCTAGTTATAATGGATCCACGTCGTACTAAGCCTGTGGAAGAAAATATCTGACAAAACTTTCTAGTAAAGAAAAATCTTGAAAGCTTCAAATCTATAGGTACTTGTATTTAAAAAAAATAAAGGTTTAGAGAGAGGCAGAGAATATAAGATACTGTACATCATTACATGTGCTTCTTGTTAAGACATTCGCCCATGACTTGTGTCGAGACAGTTGAATGAACCTTCCGCTTTCATCCGGGAAGTATTCGTTGTCTCTGATCGGTAATGTAGGAGAAATACGGTGTGCCAATCTCGTAAAAATCAACGCGTTCTAATTTTCTTTTTTGAATTTGATGAGATTCATTTTCTTAACGTCAAAAAATGAAGCGAAAAATATTTTAGTAACGTACTTAATAAAAGATCAAAACCAGCCTAGTCTGAACGCGATTCGTCGTAGAAGTCATGCGCGGAAAACATGATTATTGTCACTGTAGAGTTAATTTGTCAAAGTCCTGTCGTTCTGTCAGCAAAAATACCTATTAGTTAAAAAAAATTATGAAAAATTTCCTTAAAGTATTAGTATTTGGAATTGTAATATGTCAGTTTTAAATTTTTAATATGAAATGATTGCCACGGTAACAAGTATTATACAGCAAATAAATCGATAAACAAATGGCAGAGAGCACGTGTAAAGTCAGAGTATAATGAATGATATTTCAAATTAGTTTCTGTATGATTCTGTCAGGTATTTCAACCATTTAGGTGTTATCTGCAGAGTCCCTCTGGTAGAAACCTTGTTTTCGTTCACATATGTGTTGTCTTTTAGATTTACCAATCTAAATGTATATGTATGTAAATGTAATTTTATCTTTACTGTATTTAATTATGTTGAACTGACGCATTTTTCTTTCTTATGTTGTTGTATTATTTTGTTTTTCGATCTATCGGTTTGTCTCTTACATTTCTTCTTCCTCTCTCTTTTTATTTCTCGCAAATGCTATTCCCCATTCCCTGTTTATAATTTTGTTTTGTTGTACGAGAATATGCATCCTTTCTGTCTGTGTCGCTAAATAGATTTTTAAAAAAAGTTTTTCCACCACGGTTTGAACGTTACATTATAATAATAATAATAATAATAATAATTTTTTGAAAACGCTGCAATGTATTAACAGATTCTATATTTAAATCAGCAAGAATGGAGTCGCAGTAATTTGTCTAGAAAATAAAAAAGATGATATCAAGATTACAAAAGAAAAAAAAGGAAATTTTCTTAAATTAAATCTGACCGTTTTTTGTCGGTAATTAAGGACAAGAAAATAGTTATTTTATCCCATTATCTATGTTATTTTTGTTCTCTCGGTGAGTAAAGCACTGGTCCCTTATAACTTGTGAAACTATGCCGCCAGTTTCCTTTGTCCCCTTTGTTCCTTCTACATCCCACTATCATCAAATAAAACTAAAACATTACTTTTCCTGGTCTACGGGCGCGCCTGTTTCTTCCCGAGTTCGTCAATAAACTCTGAAGCTCGCCTTATTCTTGTGTACACGGACTGCGTCTCGACGGTCAGTGCTGAGTGTTTGAAAGAGACGCTTCTCTTGCCCAAGTGGCCACTTCAAATGTCCACTCGTGATAGTTTTAGAAGTAAGACACTTTGACGCCCACGGAGCTCTAATTCTTCAATCAACTCTTGGTCTTGAACGAATATTTAAAACCGGTTAAGGCAATTACTTAGTTTATTTAACTGATTATGGTTCGTCGATTGTGGGGAAGAGTGTACTCTGTGTACCATGGTTTACTTTTCAGAGTTTTGGTAGAACTGGAAGAAACTCACAAGTTTGAGCTCAGGATCTCGGTCTGTAGGGCGTCATGGAAAATTTGTGGAAGTAGAGGGATGGGAAAATGGCTGTCTGTGGGAGTAGAGGGATGGGAAGTTAGCTCTCTGTGGGAGTAGAGGGTGGGAAGTTAGCTGTCAGTGGGAGTAGAGGGATGAAAAGTTAGCTGTCTGTGAGAGTAGAGGGATGGGAAGTTAGCTGTCTATGGGAGTAGAGGGATGGGAAGTTATCTGTCTGTGAGAGTAGAGGGATGGGAAGTTATCTGTCTGTGGGAGTAGAG
>BMAT01007816.1:284553-300048 GCA_019649035.1 Elysia marginata | reverse complement strand
AGTAGTAGTAGTAGTAGTAGCAACAGCAACATCAGCAGTATAAGTTTTAGTATTAGGAAAAGGATGACTATTAGAATTGTCAGTTCAAAGGTTGGGGCTGTGGTTGCAGTGTTTGTTTTCGCTGGACTAGGTCTAAAAGCTCTGGAAGGAACTGCAGTAATTGTAGTTTACAGTTACCTCTTTAGTAGTGGTATAATCTTATCTGCCCTCTTACACACATACTGCACAATAATACAGAAAACTCTAGGGTGAGTTGGTTTTAATCAACAAATAGGCATTGTAGATTGTAACTCATACTAGTATTAGATCTAGTGATTTTCAAAGCGATGATATAGCTCTTTTGTTTTTGTTTTTTTTTTATGTGGGAAGGCATTGAACAAAGAATGACCGATTTAAATAAATGAATCCCTGTATATTAAGGCAAACAGATTTTGTTGCAGCCTTCATGAGAAGACAAAAAAGAGACTTATTCATTCAAAACTTACATTTTCAGTTCTTCATTCATATGCACCAAATGTCCCTTAAAGGTGTTGAAAATAATAAAAAAAAATTAATTAAACTTCCCAACGAAAAGAAGTCATTTGATCATTGTTCCTGTCCAGAGAAAGGTCAATACTGAAAACAGTAATGGTGCAATATTCCATGCGAATCGTCTTGAATATCCACAGATTTTGTTCGATCAGACACTCGAAGGAGGATTAAGATTGTAATGCCGCACAAATCAAAAGCGTTAGTCTTTAAACCTGTGGCGAGGCGCAAAGATAGGGGGGAATAACGCTAGGCGTCTAGTTCTTGAGGGGCAGCCGGCGTCATAACACAGGCATGTATTATTAAGTGGAAATGACATTGCGGAAAGCCGAGTTAAATTAGGCTTTGCGGATATATATCTAGCGTCAGTTGGGGGGGGGGTATGAAAGTTGTGTGTATTACAACAGGATAAGCATTTGTTGGGCTTTTCTTCCACATTTTTGGAGGTGGATGGTTCAGTCATCTGCTTGTCTGCTCTCTCATCTGGTACGGTGGTGGATGCCAGTTAGGGATGCGGGTTTAAATCTTACTCAGTTCACATTCAATCTTGTTCTATCTTTCGCTTTATTTGTTTTGTCTTCTTATATCGTCTGTTGCAAGATCTAAGTTTGAAATTGTCTCTCTTCGTTACTATACTTTGTTCTTTTCTATTTTGCCATTGCACTAAGGAGATTTTTCATGCTGTCTGTAAACTCCTTCATCCTTTGGTAGTGTCAGGATCGTCTATCGCCTAAAAAGTATGTGTGTCTATGAGCTAAGACTGTTGTCTCTTCCGTCAGCTTAGCTAATTATGAATATCAGAGAGCATCTGCATTCAATTAACTTTCTGCTGAAAGCTGCCAAGGTTATTTAATTCCTGAACTCCGTTTATTTTACAGAGGAATCTTTCTGCAAACTTCATTCAAACATGAGGGCATTGAATTTTTGGAGTTCAATTTTTTTTCTTTTTATGTTTTGTTCTTCTCTCTATCTCCCGCGCGCTCTCTCTCTCTTTCTCTCTCTATCTCTCACTCTCTCTCTCTCTCTCTCTTTCTCTCTCTTCCTCTCTCTCTTCCTCTCTCTCCGTCTGACAAAATATTCACATAGTCTCCCCGTATCTCACTGCCCTCTTCCTGTGTTTCCTCTGTTTCTCCCAATTTCTCTCCCTCGATATCTCTACCTCTCTCCCTCTCTCTCCCTCTCTCTCCCTCTCTCTCCCCCTCTCTCTCTGTCTGTCTCCCTCTGTCTGTCTCCCTCTGTCTCTCTCTTGCTCTTTCTGACCATCTATCTGGTCCAGTTTTTACATTTTGTGGAGGGTAAGTTATTGGCTTTTTTATCATCTTTTCTCTGTTTCCAAACCTCTCTTTCAGTCTCGACTCTCAAACTCTTTTTTCATAAACGTTTTTCAAATACCCCTTCTTTGCCTTATTTTCTCAATTAAATGTGTTGTACTTTATCTTGCTTAAGATAAGCTAACAAATCTCATGCATAATTCAACAATAAGGCGGTATACACCTTCACCAAAATGGAAGACAACACCACAAGCAAAGCCTAAAGCCTTAAAGCAAAAAAAAGAAAGCAAGACACGCAGAGCCTAAAACGGAAGAAAACATGACCTAATCTTAACTGTACAACAAGATATCTTCAATTATCTACATAATTTTCAGATCTGAGTCATATTTTTACACCAGCTATAAATTCTAGATCTAACCTACATTCTATTTAATGTTGAATTTAAACAGACGAATTTAGGAAGCAGACGAAACTAGCGTTTAAGTATGTGTGATTGTGTGTTTTTTCGCCTTCCAGATTTTTGCGTGGTGTGTAAAAGTTGAACTACCGTTACACTTTTTGGCCAATGACGAAAACTTCCTTCACGAAGATTATCAATTTCTCTCAGAATGACAGTAGCAAAATATATATGAAATGTACAAACAGAACTTGCTTTAAGGGGCTGAAAACGATTTGAATTGCAGATAAAACAAGGTAGTCACAACTGTAATAAAAAGGTAGAAGGTAAATGACTAAGTCTAAGCTGTTGAAGAAATCGGTTGGTTTCCACTTCTCATATAATTGCAAACCTTAGACTCAGACTCCAGCGCCGAAAATATGCACATCAAAATAATACTAGGCTAACTCTTTTGCTACTTGATTTGCTCCGACCTCCTTGAACGTTCCAAGGGAAGTTTGAATATCATCATTTTTTAAACTTGAAATTTAATTCAATTTTAGACATATGAGATATAAAGGTTAAAACAAGAAATCTAAGTCACAAGAAGACTTCCTAAAACAATTCTGTTAAATGGCAACTTTAATCATGGACTAACGTTGCTATCAAAAAGATTAGGATTAGTAGGTGAAAGTAAAGAAAACAAAAAAATACCTGCAAAACTTCAGTTTACGGTCAGAAAACAAAACAAAGATAATACTTCTCAGCCCCGCTGCTCCAGAAAACCGCACCCTTGCCTTAATTCAAGTTTTGTCATTGAACTCATCAACAAACAATACCAAAATGACATTTGCTCTTAGACGCAACAAAAAATGATATATGAGTATTCTACATTGATTCTCCCACTGAGATTGCATTCCAAACTATCGAAACGCGAAGAAAAGAAACGTTCTGTAGTTCAAACGCCTATTCTCCATGAATTGCAGCATCTACTATCTGCCTCAAACGATCCTCTAGCCACAGGGCAGCCACTACAAACCCGAAATTACGATATCGCGATCTCATCGTGTAGGCCTAAGACCTAAAGTCCGTTTCATGTGACGCGTTTCCCTTACGGAAGACCTAAGATCGGATATTTAGAAAAAAATTCTGTCCCCCACACCCTTTCATATAAAAACGCAACATGTGAAAGCAAAGACGGATCACCGGTCCAGAGCCGGTCCGGAGTTTTGCGTATTAGATACGCGTCATGTGAAACGCGTTTTAGACTGCATAGTATTATGTAGTGGATTTTTACTAGGCAAGACAAAGTTTTGAAGAAAAATCTAACTTTTGTGGAATCGTTTTCTTCTTCAACGTAGCAAGCTTTCATATGCAATAGTCAGCATCAAGTTCTTCGTTTGCATTAGAATTGAAAACGCAATTTTAAAACCTCCTCGTGTGAAACGTTACGCAGTATACCGTTGAATTAAATTTTTTAAATATATAGAAGGTTAAGCCATTGCGGTACAGGTCAGACACTTCATCATAGGAAGATATCACAATGCCATATTATGCATATCGAATTTTTGAACGATTTGTAGGTTCTACATTATTTTAACGGTGTATATACGAGTGGAGCAGAGAAAGCCGCAGGCCACAATTTATTTTTTAGAAATCTACCAACTAGCGTGTGCCACTGAGAAAATTGATGATGAATAATCGCAGTGTTCTGGGCATTTGTTTCGCAACCAGGCGATCGCAATTTTCTCTATAACAGGTGTTGGCAGTTTGTGGTGTTTGAGAATATTAAAAACTGCATGAAAACGGCTCAACTTCGGACTTTATTTTTTTTACATCTTTTTGTATAGAATACAGTAAAAAAGGAGAGCTTCACAAAGACATTGGCGGAAAAGGTCGAGAAGGCAGCTACGGCAGGGCATATAAAGATTCTCTATCAGACAACAAAGACTCTCGCAGGGAAGTACACAAGGTCGGAGATGCCAGTTAAGGATGCAGGTGGAAAAGCTATTTTTGAGAAGGATGCCCAAGCTGCTAGATGGATTGAGCACTTCACCAGCCTTTTGAACAGGCCCCCACCGACAAACCCACCAGAGATACTGGAAGCTAGAAGAGACCTGCCAATAGACTGCGATACCCCTTCACATAGAGAAATCGCCGACGCTATCAAACAACTGAACCAAGGAAAAGCAGCAGGCCCAGATCTAATCCCACCAGAGGCTCTAAAAGCAGATGTGGACACAACAGCAACTTTTCTCTGCCCACTCTTTGCGAAAGTTTGGACCAGCGGCAAACATTCAATAGACTGGAAAGAGGGACACCTGGTGAAGATACCAAAGAAAGGAGACCTAAGCAGATGTGAGAACTATAGAGGAATAACACTGCTTTCAATTCCAGGAAAAGTTTTCAACAGAGTACTTAATAGAATCAAGGCTGCAACTGATCCAAAACTTCGCGACGAGCAGGCGGGATTTAGGAGCAACAGATCTACAACGGACCAGATAGCCACACTTAGAATAATAGTGGAGCAATCACTGGAGTGGAATTCGCCGCTGATAGTGAATTTCCTAGACTACGAGAAGGCATTTGATAGCATCGACAGAGAGCTCCCATGGAAGATCATGAGGAACTATGGAATACCAGAAAAAATTGTGAGCCTTGTGAGGAAGATGTATGATGGAACGTGTTGTAGAATTGTACATGATGGACAACTAACTGACAGGTTTAACATCAGGACAGGAGTAAGGCAAGGGTGCCTACTCTCCCCGTTTCTTTTCATACTTGCTATTGATTGGCTCATGCGAGAAACAACTAAAGGAGTAAAGAATGAAAAAAAAATTTTTTTTTTCAATTTCCAATTGTCTACGTTATCCATGTTTTTGAAAACCTGTATGAAAGAAACTGTGTAGCTTTTATATTGTCAAGCGCTTTGAGACTTTATTGTAAAAAGCGCTATATAAATTTAGATATTATTATTATTATTACAGTGGACCCTTTGGACCCAGCTTGAGGATCTTGGCTTTGCAGATGACTTGGCACTTCTCTCACATAGTCAAACACAGATGCAAGCAAAAACAACAGCGCTGAACAAGCTATCAGAATCTATTGGATTGCGGATCGATCCCGCAAAGTCTAAGGTACTACGGGTTGGAACCCAGACTTCTGAAGCAGTGATGATAGGTGATCAGCCACTTGAGGATGTTGATGCATTTTGTTATTTGGGAAGCAATATTGATCAGGAGGGAGGAACATCAAAAGAAATCAAAGCACGTATTGGAAAAGCTCAAGCAGCATTTACTACTTTAGGCAGGTTTTGGAAGACAAGAGACATTTCACTGAAGACAAAACTAAGAATATTCAATTCCAATGTTAAGTCAGTACTTCTGTACGGATGTGAAGCATGGAATGCATCAACAATGTGTATAAAAAGTATCCAGGTGTTTTTCAATAGGTGTCTGAGAAGAATTCTAAGGATTAAGTGGACGGATAAGATCAGCAATGAGTCACTATGGGAAAGAACTGGACAGATTCCAGCAGGAGACGAAATAGGAAGGCGACGATGGAGATGGATTGGCCACACTCTAAGAAATCCATGTGGCAGCATCACAAAGAATGTGTTGGACTGGAACCCACAGGGGAAAAGATCAAGAGGAAGACCCAGAGGAACGTGGAAAAGAGTCAGAGACAATGATCTAAAGACAGTGGACATACATGGAACCATGTTAAGCGGATGGCCCAGGATAGAGAGAGATGGAGGGGCTTTGTTGATGGCCTATACCCTACTCCAGGGTGAGAAAGGCAAAGAAGAAAAAGACAGTAAAAAATGGAAACATTTATTATAACGATATTATTTCCGATTTAAAATTTACGACATCTGACTTATGTAAACTAGTGGCGAGGCAATTGGTCCTTTTGACGCTCGATAACTTCATGTATTTATAAATATTATTTATTGCACTATTTCAAACAAGGGGTAACGCCCCTTTTATATTTGGCCGTTCATACATGTGTACTTCAGCAATCATAGTAAAGAAACTTCCAAAACGGAAAGCAACGAATAAATTGTAAATTTAAAAAAGTTATTTGTAATATTAAAGCAATATGATTGTGCGTGTATAGTTCCAAAAACAAAATTGAACATGAAAGAGGAGATTATTTCTTGAAAAAAAAATTCAAAAGCAAATGACAGGTACTAAAGAAGGAAAGAGAGAGAGAGAGAGAGAGAGAGAGAGAGAGAGAGAGATAGAAACTTACAGACAGAGACAAACAGAGATACAGAGACAGAGAGAGGCAAAGACGGATGGAGATAGAGAGAGAGAGAGCAGGAAAAGAGTAATGACTTTCTTGTTGGTTTGTGGTTCGATCTTTATTGTTTTAATTTTTTTTCTTTTTTAGTTTAGGGTAGTAGACCACGAAAACCGTGGAAAGTTAAGGGTTTAAGTTACAGTCTGACTTTTTCCATAATTATGTGCCCCCACACCTGTAGACAGACATGTTGGTTTTGCTATGCGTAGAAAAAACCAATAGGACAAAACATTCTGATTGCAGCATCTCTCGGTTTGTTCCTGAATCAAACCTTTTTATATACAATTTCCTATGCATAGCTGATATTAAAAATTTGTTCCGCTGAGGCTAGTGGGAAAGATAATACATTGCAGTTAAACAGTGTCTCTATTCAATTCGCACTGGCCCATACCGTAAACTGGAACCAAGTTCTAAAATTTTTAAAACCCAAAAATCTAAAACTCAAAGGGTCTATTGTTTGACCCCCTTTGTTTCCACAAAGAATGTGAATAATTTTTCAAGCAATCAATGTAATTTGCAATGTCTTTACGTTAAATGACTTGTAAACACTCATCCATACTTCATGGCGTATGTTTCTTACAAAGGTTTGGGGACTTTTGTTCATCCAAAATTTCTCTGTGTCGACCGTGGCAAAAGCATTGTTTAGTACCAGTACGCCGGCCGGAGGAAACGAAATACAAACTTGTAAAGTGATATTTATGCGCAAAAAAATAGAAAATAAAGCTATTATTATCACCCATCGTTTTATTTCCTATCTGAAAACTGAAGCTAAATAGTTTTAAAAATTGGGTTTAAGATCATGGCTAAAGAAATACAGTAAGTGTTATGATTATCGATGTGTAACCTCGGTACCGTTGAAGTTTATCTTAGGTCGAGTGCTCAGTTACCTAAACAGAGTGACTGGAAAAATCCGTCGTATATACCTGAAAACCTTTATTCAATACGAGGAGGGGTTTTCTCTTTCAAAACAAGACCAAATGCGTGTGAAAATCAGACTTGACACACGTACTGCGGCGAGAAATGGCATAGCTGTTTTGTTTTGTACAAAAGAATGATGTGAAATTTCCACATTTTCTGAATTGACGAATGGTTTTGCACAGTAGCAAGACATAGTTAGCAATAAGCATGGACAAAGATGACATTATTGTGAAATGTTTTAATGTATTCCCATCGTCATTTTAATTTGGACATTTTTCATTGAAAATACTAGTACAACTTTCCATGCATTGTTACCAACTAAAGGTCGAATTACGAGAGAAACAATCTGGCCTGAATTCAGAGCTGAAAGTGTTTCTGTAACCCTCTATAGTTGATGGTGACAAAACCCACTAAAACAGCAATTTGACATTTTAATTTTCTATTTCTAATGATCAGTGTCCCTGGTGTGAGGGCAGCTGGAACTAAGAGACCAGAAACTTGCAGTCAGTGGCTCATGACTCCAGGAGCAGCCAAGGGTTATTGTCCCTTCATCTGAGCTTTTTTACTCCCGGAGGTAAACAGTGGAAAGAGAGACACTGAGCTCCCCCCCCCCCCCCCCCTCTTGTCTCTCTGACTGTCTCTCTTTGTTTCTCTGCCTCTGTCATGTGTCCTGCCCAATAAAAAATTGCTCCCAGAGTATTGTACAAGATGAGTTCAATGCAATACTTTTAGATAACGATATTTGATCCTTCTTCTCTCGGCCTCTCGGACAATATAAGTGTCTGTCTGTGCCCTGGTGTGCCAGATTGCAGACTCTCTCTCTATCTCCCTCTCTACCTTTCTCTCTCTCTCTCTCTCTCTCTCTCTCTCTCTCTTTATCATTGTACTGTTTATCATCCTCTGCTTTATATACATGTGCAACTTTATAAACTGAATGAGTTTATGCCCGAAACACTAGTTTAATATTCTCGGACTTTTTTTTTTTTGCACATAATTTTACAAGAATTGCAACTTTTAATACTTTGGTCTTTCTCCCCAACAGTATTATGCTATCTGGGAGATTGCTCTTACGCCTATTTTCAGCACGTTGAATGCAATTTTGTTTTGCTAGCTGAAGGTAAAAAAAAATATCGCTAACCCAAAGAACTTAACGTGCGCGATAAAGATTGCAAGACGCGAGAGAAATCAGGCCTGTTGATGTTCGTTGTCCTCTTTTTGTTAGTCTTTTTATGTGTGTGGGGGGGGGGTTCTTTTATTAGGGGGAGCGATGAGTTTTATCTAAATAATTTTTTGTTTACCTTTACCACTCCCTGAAACATATCCTTTCCTTCAAGTTATTATAACATCAAATGTGTGTGTGTGTTAGTGTGTGTGGGTGCATGCGTATTCAAGGTGTTTCTCAGTGCTTGTAAAGATTGTTCCTGCGTATCTTTTGTTACCGTATGGCGATTTGAAACGTTGTCGTTGTAATATTTTGTCTTTGGCAGAGTAGATTATTGGGATAAAGAAAATCTTTATACTCGCAAAGTTAGACATTTGTAATCTTTCATCTGTAACGATTCCAGAAACTCTTGAAAGGTGCTTTCTATGGAGTAATCTTAGTCTGTGTTTGTCCTTTTTTTTTTTTTTGCTATGGCCTTTGTAACTGGGTTTTTTTGAGTTATACCTATCTGAAAATATAGTAAAAAGATAAAAGTATTGCCATTAACCTAAAGCTGAAAATGTTAAGTGCCTCATCTTGCCAATTCTTACGTATGGGTGTGAGGCATAGACTCTAAGAAAGAAAGAAAGAAAGAAAGAAAGAAAGAAAGAAAGAAAGAGGAGGACAAGCTCAAGGCAGCTGAGATACAGGCGAGTTCTGAATATCCGTTGGCAAGACAAAAGAACCAATGAAAGTGTCTTGCTTGATCTGGATAACGTTATAGAGAGGAATCTGATGAACGAAATAAACAAAAGAAGGCTTGGATACATCGGTCATGCCATCAGAAGTCAGACAACAGACCTCATGTTTGCAACACTGATAGACAGAGTGGAGAGCTGCAGGAAAGATGAAGACCGGCAATGTCCCTGATGGACAACACGGCAATCACGGGGCTGTCTCTTGGCGAGGTCGTCTACAAAAGCCGAGACCGAGAAGGCTGGAGGGCTGTTGTAGCATCCATTGGAGGAACAACCTTCGTAGACGGTGTAGCCGACGAGTGACGAGTGATTGGTAATAGAGTTTGAGTCCTCTCCATTTTACTTTCTCCGCTCCGCATGTCTGTCAGTTTGTTAAGCGCAATGTTACTGTGAGATACATGTACCTGCTTGCGGTGTTCCATATCCTCTTTGCTTCCAAGTAGTGAACCATTATTTTCTTTTTAGTTTTTACTATCTTTGGTATTTTTCCTCACTTCCGTGTGTTTTGTTTTGCCCACTTTCACTTCGAGACTGTGTTGTAAACGTTTCATATCCTAAAGGTTTGGTTTTTTCCCCAATAAGTCAATGCCACCTGTCTGAAGGGAATCAAGTTGTTGTTTGCTGTGAATGATCTTCGCAGGTTTGATATCTCTCAAATCATACATATAAGTAATAGATATCCCTTCTCAAAAGTGCATAGAATAACTTTTTTTTCATCGCTACAATTTGTTAATTTGCATAGTTAAACTATGCCCTACTACATAATTATATACATCAATCACTTAAGCTAATGAAGAATATAATTCATTTTGCCTGTGTAGGCTTGATAGGTTTTCTTTAGATCAACTTTAAAGCTCGAGAATCTCTAGGTTTTCCAACAGGTCGGACTATTCTAGTTATCGACCTTCTTCAATCAAATCCTATGCCATAATGCTTCAATGATTGTGGCCTAAATCTACCTTTTGGTGCGCGATTGTTTATCAAAAGTGGTCTAAGGGCGGTTCTTTAAGCCGTGAAATATTTTTCCTATTGAGCCACACAAAGAAATGCGCAATATGCAAGGAGGGATGCCGAAGAGACTGTGTTTCCCAAGTTGTTACGTAGATGGATTTAGATCAGAACCATCGCTTATCAGCAGTTGCTATATTTCTTGTTTGTTTGGTGTTGTTGGTCTAACTTGGTGTTGTTGCTTTTTTTTTCATCCTTTTCAGGAAAGATTTTTTCTGCTTGTTTTTTTTTTCGAAATTTATAAATAAAAAAAATAAAAAGCAAGGGAATCGGCGTCTTTTATTAAATTACAAAGAAACGTCGAAATGAACTATAATAAGAAGTTGTCGACTTCCCAAGTATGTTTTGTAACAAACTTGTGTACTTCAGTGGAGAGAAAACTTTCCGCGGTATGTAGGACTCAGTCGCTATCAAACTTGGACAACCTGTCCAGGGTCCAGTGAATGACACGCGCACCTGCCTCCGCTGAGTGCTTTGCCTTGTCTTGACAAGTTTGTATTTTTTCTCAAAGTTTACGAACAACGCCAACTTGGCAGCATCTATCGCTCATCGATTTATGTGTATTTTTTTCCTCTTTAAAGAGTTCAAAGGTTAACGAACGGTTACTTCTATTTAGTATAGCTATAGACTTTCGCCGATGATTAACAGAGCCCTGGTTTCTTTAGGTCACTTTAGATCTATCCGCGTTGTTTGATAAATCGTTACCTGCATCGCAAACTTCTATTATGTAATTTCAAAGTGCTTAGAATTCTTTTAACTTTCATCTCAACAGAAATGTTTATATATCGTTCCTTGTGTCAATTTGTAAGTAGACCTAACATGTTATTTTATTTCAGCGTTGTTTAAGAATCGTTTACAGTTTATTGAAAGCATCTTAATCTTTTAAAAAATATTGAGAGGTGGGGGGGGGGAGAACACAATTCATTATCATTCGTGACAGCGCTCTGTCTTCATCGGTTGTGAGCAGATAAATTTTGTGAATTTTAGCTCAATTACTTACCAATAGTTTTTATGATTTTTTGTAGCACCTGTAATGTTGACCTACCATCACTGTGTTTTTGGGTTACTAAATTTTCAAAATACATTTACAAGATATCTCTTTAGGGCAAAGTGGCTGTCAAAAAAGCTAAAAGGGCATGCTGGAGAGTAAGTTCCGATTAGTATTACATATAACTTTCTTTTCAGTAGGAGACACATAGACCATTATTTTACCCCTTGTGTGTCTACGTAGTCTCCATCGCGACTTGCACAGAGCCGCCCACGGCAGACCAATTATAGTGAATTCTTCGACACAAGTGACTTCAAAAATTGAAAGCAAGGAAAAGGGAAACATTTACCTTTGGAAAAGTTAATAAAGAAGGGAATTTTTGGAAGAAAATTGTGACGGGATACGAATCCTCGAACTGCCAATGATCCAGACAGTTGAGTGCAGCCATGAGAATGTAAGAGCTAGAAGTTTCAAAGCTATAAATTGCACAGCAACAAAAGTAATATTCGCTTGTTTTTAAACATAAAGGGTGAAGTTTATTTCGCCTTTATTTTTACACTGAAATCAGGATTTATTGATTCTTTAGTATAATGTTTGATTATACATCTTTTCCCCCGAAAGCTGTCTAATATATTTCCAAAAAAAGAAAAGAATTTTAAATGTTGGTTGAGACTATTCTTACGATCAATTTTTTACCCAAAACGTTGTTATAAGCCTCCCAATATTCCTAGAGATTGAACACCTTCTTTCATTGACTCTATCAAGATCTTCATAGTTTCCTTCCTTTACCGTTTCTCTTTTATTTTCATCTTTGTTCTAGTATGTGGTTTTAAAGTTCTTGTGTGAACATTTCTCTATGAAGATTTGTCTAAAACTCATAAACTGTTCATACTACCTCGTCAAATTAAGTCCTTGCGGTTTATTCTTAATGTAAATATATATATATACAATATTTTATATATCACGGTCGTACTCTTTACTTTTTTTTAGCGGCATGTTTCTTGTCTTGCCTCTACAATGTTGTTTAAATGTATCCTTTGTAGTTATACATGTACTGACGATTGAACTAGATGATCTTACTGTGGTGCTTGGCTCTAGCGAATAAGTAATTGATGGGTGGATATCTGAGATGTTACGGTTCTATTTCTGGGCTTGGCAGGTGCTTGTCGAGCCCTCTAGAAAGGTTTTAACTGACATGTATGATAACTTTTTTTAACCTAGTTTGGGTATTAAATGGGTAACCTGTTATGGTGGATATTATCAGTGTGCTATCATTAAGCGCTCTTTGAGCAGCTGTTCCTATTTGGATTCAAAGAGGTTTTTAATGGCCATAATAAATACATTATTAAGCATACTGAGCACTAAGATAATTTTTAATGAAACGCTCATTATTTTAATCAGTTTATCAGTTGTTTTATACACACCCAACTTGTTGTGTTTTTATCCCATATTCTCTGTGCGTTTTTGTTTATCATACTCACTCAATGTCTCTTACGTATAGTTCTCGTATTTGTATGGAAGTGTGACGTGGTCAATATTGTGTCTGTCGTCGGTGTCATCTGATCCATTCACAGGCACCACCTCATTGATTACGATCAATTCGATTTCTTCTGTTTTGATTTTTGTTAACGGTTATCATTATTCCTACCGTCTGAGTGTGTCAATTATTGAGTGAGAGAGGCATTCAAGCATCGATGTATTAAGAAATGCACCATCGAGTACTATGCTTCATGGTGTTGGCGATCGATATGACCACACATTTCAAGTCCTTATTTCTTTTCTTACTATCCATCATTTTGGGATTTTTCGTGACATAGTCCGTGACATAAATCATTCCTTTTTTGTGCGTGTTGACACTCATCATCGAGAGAATCCATCAGCACTGTTTCAGCTATAAAAATCGGTACGCCTTGAATGAATTTTAAAAATGCATTTTAACAGCCGTAATCTATACATATCATATTAGCGTTGGGGGCTTTTGGCAAATTTAGGACACATAAGGCTCCTAAACTACTCAACTCTCAGACTTATTTTTCATAAGGAATCAGGTAGATGTTAAAATCACGAACCGTTATCTAGAAATCCAGACTCCATGCAGTTTTGTTGTTTTTTTTTTGGAAATTCTATTGTTTTCTTATTTACATGCCCTTTATCGGTCTACAACTGCCATGGTCAAACTTTTTAAAGCCATCAATGCAATTTTACTTGGACATCGAGGTGCGTTCATGAAATGACGCGTTGCGCTGATGCTGATGAAAAATCTTTTATGCGATTAAAGAATATAGGGCGAAACGCAAATTCGAACGATGGTAGATTGTATTAATGATTTTTAAGTCATGCTTTGCGCTTCATCGCTATTGTAAAATTTTAAGCATATGCAGTTGTGGAACACAGCAGAGTTTATGAATGAAAATGTTCACCAATGTTTGTGTTCTAGGTTTCGAATAAGGCTACATGCTTGTTGACATTGATAAACTGATATCTAGATCTAGATCTAGACCTAGATTTTTTTCTTTGAAATGGGTGTGCGTGAATTGTTGTTAAGCTTCCAGCCGTGATTTTTCTTTTCTATTTGTTTGGCAAATAAGTCGAAAAGCTTAATGAACAAATGTATAAAATCTAGAGGGGTTGTTTTTTTTTTTCACAAATACATTTTTGTTTGCTTGCCTATTGGTTTATATCTTTCATGCAATGGCACTTAAAAGCATTATCTAAAGGCCGGCATCTAGCTAGATCTAGGCGAAGAAGAGGAAGAAATCTATAGAGGGATTGAGAGACAAGAGAGAGAGAGAGAAGGAGAGAGAGCTAAATCCTTACGTTTGCACTAAAAGAGAGAAATGCTGATTACACAGGTGATTCTGGCAAGGAGGAACTATAATGAAAAGCGCAAGAAAGAGAGAGCAATGTGCCATTTTTATTGATACTTTCCAGAGTAAGTAAAATAGGAGGACTAGGGTGGTTAACACTAACAGAGAGATTTCGAAGGGGGGGGGGTCACTAAAATGAGAAAAAAATGTAGTGAGGGTAAGAAAGAAAGACTGATAGAAACAGAGTTGGGAGAGGTGGCAGAAAGAGGTCACAGAAGGTAGAAATAAAGTTGGCGGTATTAAATTGGATAAAGTCGGTGGCATCTATTACATGTACCCAATCAATTATATCGAAGCACGGGCTGCCATAACTAGTTGAAAAGATCAGTATGGGCTTGTATGACGTTAATCTTTTTATATATACTTATATACAATCGTGTTCACAATTTATCTTCAAGACCTACGAGAACTCTCTTGTAAAATATGGAAGAAATAAAATTTAATATTACTTGGGCATCATGCTCTTTGTGTTGTACATTTACTTTTGATTCATAAAAATACATATGTTTGCTAATCCTATTTCCTAGTGTATCAAATGGCTTGAGCTCTATGGCTATTTATGTAATTTCTTTTCCATCTCAAACCTGCCAAAGAATAATTGATGATAAAATCCTAAGCTTTTTTAAACTATAAGTTAAGACTCCCATCCCATGTTTATAAAACATTGGTGCTAACACTAAGTTCAAGAATTGTTGTACTATAGTTGAGCTGTTACTGTTTATTGTCCTTAAACGTGCAATAAGTCCAGGCCAATGAATAACTACGTTCTAGACAAAAGATTAAAAATATCGAAGAACTAGGACGATATCTTCGATTTAAACCTTTTCTGAACAAATCAACACTGGCTTGGCCATATCGTGCGGCTAAGCCTCACTCCTAACTTGATATGCTAAGCTTAGAGTAATTAAAAGCCATATAACTGCATAGCGTATTCTTTCTGATGTTTCTATGGTTTTCTATTCTGTGTTCTATACAAGGGACATCACCTTCACTTATTGATGGGCAGCGACATAGTTTTGTTTCATAGCAAAGAAATAAATGGTTCATGAATATCGCGAGGCGTCTGGTTTTTGTTGTTGCTTTTTTTTTCTGCCGCAATGCCAGCATGTTTTCAGCGACAGCGGTAGATGAATTTTCAACAATGTAGTTTTTTCTGTATTTTCGATGGATAATGAAGCCAATCCTTGGTTTTATACGAAAGCTACCTTTGTTCCTGCAATATAATCTCATATATCTTTCATGGGGTCTCTAACAACTGCTAAAGCAGTTCGGGTTGAGGCAGTGCCTACCACTTCGATGCTTCATCATGGCAAACTGAAGAAGGGTAGGTGGGG
>BMAT01007816.1:250394-260845 GCA_019649035.1 Elysia marginata | reverse complement strand
CTCTCTCTCCACTGGTTTCTGAATCTTTAGTTTCAGGAGTCCACAGTGAAGACACATTTTTTTTATGCAAACGTTAACTAGTACGATACCCTTAAGTACATACCGGTATTGTTGTAATTATTTAACGGATTTTATTAAAGCTTTTTCTCTTCTTGCTAGCATCCATCACTCTGCGCTTCCCCTAAATGAAGAAATAAAAGCAAACAAGAAAGACCCATGGATGCGCTTTTCAAAGAATAGGTATGAATGATTCCGATATATGATTTTTTTCTGTTCGAAATCTTCTCATGCCGGCAACAGATCTTTAAAGAAAATCTTAGACTCTAAGTTAGAGGTAAAAAATATAACATTGTAACGATACGTTTGGTTTTTTGTTTGTTTGTTTGTTTGTTTTTTTTTTTGTTTGTTTGTTTTTGTTTTTTTTTGTGGATTTATCACATCACGAATATCAGGTGTTAGCTTATGTAAAGTATTCTCATGAAGAAGTTATTTAGCTCATATATGAGATAACACGTAGACGACTTTCAAAAGGGATAACTGTTTTCTTATTATGTATACTCGTACATTGCTTCTTTTTTCTTTACTTCTGTTTGTGCATCAAATTTGTTTTTGTAACAAAGCGATCAGTGTTGATCCACTTTCCATAAATCTTTCGTATCTCAAATAACAACAAACACTTCCACCCTGTTTATCATGGTCATAGTTTAGAAATCCAATGCCTTGATTTCTTTTCACAAGAATTTTTCTTGAACAGATACATTCGCTACAAAATATCACTTTTCCATCTTGTAACAGTCAATTTTTTCTATTGATTCTAAACATTCAAATTGTAAAAACACCTGAAAGGCGTGGGTTAGATCATAGCTAATCGCTAGCCTTACGTAACCGCAACATCAACATACTGCCGGACGCACTAAAACTGGTTTATCCCATACCTTTCGGATTTACGTTAGAGGCCAGAACACCTCTTGTACTTTTTTTGGCTTACAGTACACTGAAACGAAATCCAGCGAAAGATTCTTTGAGATCTCCGTTTATTATCCCTAAAGCCTATCCGGTAATCTAATGGGAGCTATTACAACACAAATAAAGCCTTTCCATGGTTAACCCAACAGCATTGATTATCTTCAACTCCTAACACTGATGCACACCGATAGAGACAAAAGAGTAGGCCCGCTTTCATTGAATGTCCAAAGTGAAACAGGTAGGCCTTCGAACTCCCGATGTCTAATATGCTGTCGATCTCAATGTAAGCGTTTTCCACACAACTTGTTTAATAATAATAGTAATCTGGGAAAGACAAAAACAGACCTAGTTTTTTTATATCGGTATTTGCGAATTAGATAATGTTAAATTAATGTTCATATGCTTTGTCAAAACCGATGCTATTTGAAAAAGAGGAAAACAATTCGCTGTAAAGCAACACCATTCATTTGGTTGGTTTTTTTTCTTGATATTGACTATGTCCCAGCCTGTGGTACAAAACTTCTACCAAAAAAATAACAGTTAAAGCAAATGAGGAAAAGACTTGCGGGGGAGAATTCTTCCACTCGACCAGACCGTACAACATTCCAAAAGTCAACGTGATAGGACGGAAAATGCGATATTTTTAATTGCGGCTCTGGGGCATTAACATTGTTTTGTTAAAAATTATAAAAACATGTCTTAAAATCTAAATAAGCCGTCGGCCCTAAAAATGCATTAAACCACGACGCTATGCGAAGAGACAGGGCTTATATGCTAGGTAAACACAACTTTAGAACAGTTTAGTACCATCTTCCCCGCTGTATTTTCTTACTAAAAGATTACTTTATACATTAACTGTTTGGGAACGTATGTCAAAGAGAAACAACAGCAAAACAACTAGAAATCACTCTTTTGAAGTGGACGTAAAGAAATCAGATAATTTTCCAAACATCTGGGCTTATAAGAAGTTTAAAAACCTTGCTTTTTGATAATAAGAGCATGTGCAAAACATACGTCCATAGAATGATATTGTGAGATGCCAATATACCTAGAGCATTTAGTGAATTAGGCACTGTATAAAAATCGAACTTATACAACAAGGCAACGAGTGCAGTACTTTGTAACAACGATATCGGAGACTGGTTCAGAACAACAGTCGTGGTGCGACAAGGCTGCCAACTCTCCCCAATCCTCTTCAATATCTTCCTCTAAAGAATTATGACTGATGCTTTGGGGGACCACCTCAGAACAGTTAGCAATGGCGGCAGACCTATCACCAATCTACGATTTGCTGACGACATCGATGGACTAGCTGGAAATGTATGTGAACTGGCTAGCTTGGTGGAAAAACTGGACAAAGCCTCATCCAACTTTGGCATGGAGATTGGTGCTTAGAAAACCAAGATTATTACCAACAGCAAAGAGTCATCGAGGAGAGAAATAAAGGTCAACGGTCAAGTACTTGAAAGTGTTACAGAATTCAAATATCGAGGATCAATAATCTCCGATGAAGGATCAAAGCCTGAAATACTGTCCAGAATAGCCCAGACTACTGCCGCTGTGAGCAAACTTAAACCCATCTGGAACAATAAGAAAATTGCTATCAGCTTTAAGATCCGACTGCTACGTTCCCTGGTCATTTCAATTTTTCTCTATGCCTGTGAGTCATGGACACTGAACGCTGATACTGAAAGAAGAACCAGAGCCATGGAAATGAGGTGCTACAAAAAACTACTTAGTATCTCACATAAAGAGCATATCACGAATGAGCAAGTGAGATGAAGAATTGAAAATGCCATTGGACCACATGTTGACCTTCTGACCATCTTTCGGCAACGGAAACTGAAATGGTATGGGCATACTACTCGCTGATCTGGCCTTGCCAAGACCATCATGCAGGGTACCGTAAATGGAGGCAGAAGGAGAGGGTGGCAGAAGCAACGCTGGGAAGGCAACATCAAAGGATGGACAGGACTTGAGCTGAGAAACAACTTACGGATAGCTGAAGATAGAGAGTAATGGAAAGCTGTGGTTAGGAGATCCTCTATGCCCCCCCCCCCCCCCGACGGATCCCAAATCTAAGGGATATATACATGTACAAGGTACATAAAAACGCTGTTTTACTTTACCTTTTCACTGGCTTGTTTATGATTTTTAGCTGGGCAGACTCAGGATACAGGTACCAAACAAAATAATTTATATAAAATGCCTATATAATGTAGGCAAAGTAATTCGAATGTAGACCCCTGAAAATTAATTTTCTTTATGATACATACACACTTTATCATAACTTATAAAAGCCCGTGACGCCTACAATAAGTTATAAATAATAAGTGTTGTCTGCTTCCAGATTCTACTGCTAAAAGTCGCATCCACGCTTGAATTGGCTGCGTTCGCGTTCGCGTTCTGTATAACTGGACCTTAAAGGTGTTGAGTTTGCGTTCGCGCCCTGTGTAAATGGACCTTAGAGCGTGAACGCAAACGAGAACGTGAGCGCGGTTTGTTGTTCCTGGAATGGATTAGTGATGTTATAGAGGAACTGTTCAAATAGAGCGCGACCGCGCACAAATCTCCGTTCGCGCAGTCGAGTGAGTCGACCGCTGAGATTGCCCCAGGGCGATTTTTCAGCCACGTTCGCGTTTTCGCTCTGCATAAACGGACCTTCATTATTTTTGTTAAGTTTGAAGCACACTGTGACAGGCAGTAGGCCAAAGACCTTTGAGAGAATAATAGAGACATACATTTGGTTAGTTTTTCGAAGACCAATAAAGAGAACAACATCATAATTTTGTACCATAAATTACTCTGTTTTATCAAATCTTAAATAAACTGATGCATAAGTTAAAGCGAGAGGAAGGAGAAAATAAACTTAAAATAAGACCAATTATCTTCGATAACCTAAACCAGCCAATCTTTACCTAAAAAAAAAAAATACAATTTGGCAAATGCAGAGGTTTCCATCGAATTTCCGCTTCCGTTCCTTTATAACTTTCCATCATCACATAGCCGACTTCCTTTTTCACCGGTGGTCCAACGTGGAGTGGTGCTTTCAAGACCTCTATCAAAATGGTATATATTTTTTTGCTTCCATTCCTCTCGCATCTTATTGATATATTGTAGACCTAGCTCTTACTTCTAGAATTCAAATAGATTCTAATTTCACTACACGGGTGTTCAATGTAGTCTAATAAACGGTATCCCTGCCAAAGCGGGAACAGGTCGATAGATCTATAAGTAGAATCTAGATATAGACTAGATTCTAGATCTAGTTCTAGTTAAACTCAAAATGATGCTGTCCCAAAAGTTCGTCCAGTTTATACAACCCAATAAAGATAGGCCTAGGTCTAAATTTAGCTTTTTTCCATGGTTAAAGCTTGTTTCATGTTGAAAAATGATTAGAGATAATTTTAGTAAAATTTTAGATGTATTGACTGAATCAGTAATGTTGCTTTTGTCACTTGTGTAGTTCTTGGTTTTGTAGAAAAAAGACATGTTTTCTAGGCTGTAAAAAGTGGACACTTTTAGTGACCTACTTGACCTTTCAAATGATTTTATTTACCGATTCAACCGTATAGTTTTTAGCGATGAATTTTCACTGCAGGAGGTCTTATAGACCTAGATAGATCTATATAGATCTCTAGGCCTACTGAAAAAAGTAGGTCAATCTTTTCATTCAAAGAAGTGCACCGTCTAGATTTGCTTAGGTCTAGCGGACACAGTGCTTGTTGTGAAAATGCTAGATCTACTCAAACACACAAGAAAATGTTTATTGTTAATTTAATTATCAAAGGCAATGTTTTAAAAAAAAAAAATGCAACTTTTTGGGATTGAAACTGGACACTCATCAGTTTTAGAAGAGTAACTCTCGTCAAGAAAATCGGTGGTTTTTGACTCAAGCAACAATTGTTGTGAAGCGTTATGTCCTCAACAATTATAAATATTTTAATATTTGGTATAATCATAAACCGCTTTACAGCTTGATTCAGTAGGCCTACACAATTTGGTTTTACATTTGAAAATATTGACCCCATTAGCCTAATCACAGCGAATTTTCACAGCAAGCTATTAGATCTATAGGAGTGAATGTTTGGAGTGGCGTTATGTCCTAAGACTGTTGAAGCCACATTCAGTGAAAGTGGCTGCAACATCTAATTTTTTTTATAGAAACTTCCACCTGTCCTATAGATTCTTGAACTAGATTATAATAATTTTCAAGCTGAGTTTTCCTAAAAGCATTGGAATAAGAAGAAAGGAAATTCACAACAATTTTTCTTTGTAGTGAATGTTATGTCCAGACTACATTAGCTAATTTCATTAATATAGGCCTGTTATCATAAAATGAAGGGAAAGACTTCCATACCGACGCGCCAGTAAAAGTAACAAAATGAAGGAAGTCTGTTTACAAAATGGCGTCACATATACACTTGCGTTGTCCCGAGTGGTAAAAGAAAATTCCATTTATATAAAAATACAGTGCACTAAACCAACATCCAGTGAATATTCATCCATTAACATTGAATTAGTCATATTGTAGCAGGTAACAAGTTTATCTTGTGCTTTAAATTAATTTCGAAGTGGCGCATCGGTATGGAAGTGATTCCAAATGAAGTAAATTTATCAAAAAAGCTGTTCTTAGGGTATATGGAATAGAAAAAGGTGTATTTCTGGAACTAGATCTAGGCTTTCAGAAATAGATCTAAATAGAACTTTACGGATAGTGTTATGTCCAAATAAATAACCTGAGATTTTAAGTAGCAGTTGTGTGTAAAATTGTATCGAAAATGTTTGAGAGAGTAGATTCAAGGCTTATGCTGTGCATGATAAGATCTAAATCTGGATTTCTTAAAGAAAACTCGGTGTTTTTTTTTTTCTCTTTTAGTTTAAATTTTGTAGTGAACGTTATGTCCTGAATATGATACATGTTTAGATATGAAAAAAGGGGAGAAATGTACCGTTTTTCATCAAAATTGCCTCTCTAAGTCTAAACCTTTGAAAACATAAACTTATCACAAATAAACTTGCAAAAAGCTTTTGCTTTTTAGTGCTAATACAATCGTTTAATAATTACATTTTTGTAGTGAACGTTATGTCTGAAGAGTGACATTATGTTCCCATTGTTGAAAATGAAAAAAGTTGAAAACTTTCATTCTTGCAAGATGTAGTGTGAATTTAAGCTAATTTTATTGAAATTTTAATAGAATCTGTAATGTAAATGGAAAATTAAACTTTTCAGTATTGGGTTCCCATTAACACAGCATCTCTTGGCACATTTTTGCCTCTACAATAAAATAAACTGACTGAAACTCATAAAAACTGTTGTAGTTTTTCAATAGTTGGTAGCTGAAAACCTCCTTCCAACAATATCCCATAGAACATGCATATTTTTAGAATTATAAACTTCTATTGGTGTGAATCATTATGTCCTCAATATGAAGAGAGCTGTAACGCTTTTTACCTTTACAAGGGTAAAAATTTTTTATCTTTTTCCTTTCACATTAGTTAAGATAGATAATTTCTCTATACCATAGACAAAATTTAAAGTGCTTTGGGGGAGTTTAATTTTTTCACCATGTTTCATGGACCAACTTTTGGGAATGCCTCAAATATTTGATACTTTTAAAAACCGATTTCATGTTGCAATGGCCTTAAGAAAGCAGTTTACCTTAACTTTCCCTATTCCACCCACCTGTAAAATATGTACTGGCGAAAGGCAGTGCTTGAAATTTGTGTAATGTTACAGGGATGCAAGTTTTCCGATTTTTTCGTCTCCCCCGATTTTTCTGATGTTCGAATTCCTTCTTCAACCAGACAATCAGCATCAAAAAAGTCGGAAAAATATTATGAACTTATTAAAGTAAGAACTAAAACCGAGAAAAGACGACCGGAAAATTGGAAACGAATTACAAACCTTTTCCCGATTCTATGGCGATAACAATTATTTCTATTTGTTTATCCGTTCATCGATTTCCGTTTATATTTTATATGTAACCTCATCGCCCGATTTCTTTTTCGTGATGAGTTCGAAACTGTCCACACAATGGCCAATGGGCGTAAAAGCAAAAGTGAAAGTATGCTACCGATGATTTTTCTTGTTTATCTTTTGTATACTCCGTGTAGTTCTAGGCCTAGTCATGAATAAAGTTATCTTACGATAATACGAACATGTGGTTCTATGACTGTTCAAAATATTGAGAGTCCTTTATAATCCTTTCTTACATTACATCTAGATCTAGCCCTGAGCAATCTTGTGCACTTCGTCTTTTTTAGCCAAGAGCGATCTTGTTCAGACTCAGTGATATTTCATATTGTGATTGCTGCACCTCGTTGGGAATCACTTCCATACCGACGCGCCACTTTGAAATTAATTTAAAGCACTAGATAAACTTGTTACCAGCTACAATATGACTAATCCAATGCTAATGGATGAATATTCACTGGACATTGGTTAAGTGCGTTGTATTTTTATATAAATGGAATTTTCTTTCACCACTCGGGACAACGCAAGTGTATATGTGACGCCATTTTGTAAACAGACTTCCTTCATTTCGTTACTTTTACTGGCGCGTCGGTATGGAAGTCTTTCCCTTCATTTTATGATAACAGGCCTATATTAATGAAATTAGCTAATGTAGTCTGGACATCCCTGATGTTAGTATTTGAGCGCCTGACCGGCTGCTATACTATGAGTTCGATTTACTCTGGTGTGTGTAGGCCTGCTGGGGTACATGTGTAAAGTCTTGAGACTGCCTTTGACAATGGAGGACTCAAAACATGTAAATTTATTTATTATATTGAAGCAGTTTGACAGACCCAAACTAACAATCAACAGGGCTTAACAGAGCAAAGTTGCCATCTCAGAACCCACATAGACAGGGCTTTATGCCACAGAATTGCAGCGTTTATGCTCATCATCCAAGGGACTTCATAGATAGCGGGTGCCAACAAATTTAACATCTAATCCAGTAAAGCAGAAATTAACCCTAAAAGTTTTACGCATGATTTTTTTGTGTCATATAATAATTTCCCTAAGTGGTGTAACAATAAGAACTCTTCTTATTACGACTGATCAGCAATGCCAGACTTGCCGTTCATGCATATTAAATCAGTATTATACTGATTTTTTGTCAAAATATTAGAAAATGCTGATTTTTCGATTTTTATTACAAAATACTGAGTTAATTTCCAGTGTTTGTCACTTTTTTATAGCAATTTGAAAATTGTTAAATTAGTACCGGTATATGTACCAAAATGCTTTACGTTAAGCCTATTATGGATCATGGTAGTTTTCTAACCATTATTTTTTCCTTTTTTTCTAAACAATTTAGATGACAATGGCTACAATAACATGGAACTGTTAATGCTTTCATTAAAGAAGTTTCAGAGTTTGTGAGTACCGATACATGGTCATACCTATTTTTTAACCGTGAATACTGATTTGTTAGCTCAATCATACTGATTTTCTATTTTGAGGAGTGAGTGGCAGGTTTGCAATGCTTCTAGGGTTATTTAAACCTGACTTTATATCCTTAATTCTAATGTAACTTTTGCTGTGGTTTTCTCAGGCATCACGACCATTAATATCAGTTCACAATGAGAAGGGTGAAACAACAGAAACCAATGTTGTCCTGCCGGCAGTTTTCAAAGCCCCAATTAGGCCTGACATTGTCAACACAGTTCATTTTCAAATGCTGAAGAACACTCGACAACCTTATGCTGTTTCAGAGAAGGCTGGTGAGTATTGTTAAAAATCTTGACTTCAGCTTATATCATTAGCCTTCAATGTAATAGAGTTTAAGATATATAACAATTCATTTAAATTTACCTTAGCAAAAGACAAAGTGTATTTAGGTGCTGTTTAATTAGCCGTAAATATGCGATGCCTTACATATAATTTGAGTCTTATGCTGAGTACCACACTCAAGTTACCTTGCTCTTGTATATTTAAAAAGACAAAATCCATTCTTTGAAACAGAAATGACTTTGAATGACTGAAATAGTAACCTTCATGAATCAACAGGTCATCAGACTTCTGCTGAGTCATGGGGCACTGGTCGAGCTGTGGCTCGTATCCCACGCGTGCGTGGTGGTGGAACTCATCGCTCTGGCCAGGGAGCCTTTGGAAACATGTGTCGTGGTGGGCGCATGTTTGCCCCAACAAAGACCTGGAGGAGGTGGCATCGTAAGATCAACGTGAACCAACGCAGATATGCCATCACCTCTGCTATTGCTGCCACTGGTGTACCAGCCCTTGTAATGTCTAAGGGTAAGCTTCAGTTTTGAAAATTGTTTTGACTTGAAATGCTGTCAAATTAGGCGTATGCAGCAGTTCCTGTGAGTGTTCAGGATTTAGTTCATAACATTGCTGATCCTATAAATACACTGTACACAGGACATATTGCCACTAATTTACTACAGTGGTACCCATTTTTAACGAGAACTGTTGGTATAAAGAGAGATATAAAAATCCCCGTTTTTCTCTCTATTTGAGCCCTATAATTTGTTTTGGGAATAACGAGAACTTAAGTCAGCTTAGCCAGAAAAATCTCGGTAAAACGAGAACAGAGTGTTCAGATCAGAAACCCAGCGGGGTGAGGCGGCTGAGAGAGTGGCGGAGGCCTTGCAGTTGCATCATTCAAAGTCCAAACCAAAATCTAGCAAAGTACATTGAAGCCTAGAACTCTATGCTGTAGACGTGGCTAGTGCCTTAATGGACACGCATTACATACAGTACAAAAATCACAGGACTAGACACACGAATTCCTACCCCTTCAACTTCTGTCCTCTCCACCTCTCTCTCTCTCTCTCTGTCTACAGTGTAGGCCTGTAGATCTCTCGCAAACCAAGTGACCATCGCTGCCACCGCCCGCACTTGTCTTGTGTGTGTGTGTTCGTACAATGCCCTTTGTTTTTCACAAGCTGAGCATCGAGGTCGGTGGATATCAATGCCACCCTACCGGTCCCTTTTCAGTGGCGCAACATACTGCTCCTCTCAGTCTCACCTCCCTGAAGACCTTGAGACTATAACGATGTCTTAATTTTATTGCCTATTGGTCCACGCATAGCCACACACCATACCCACATTGCCTCTCATGAGTCATGATTGAGTGTGCCTAACTAGGGCTTACAACTTATTGCAATAATGTCTACCCCAAACAAAAGAAAGCGCATCACTATTGACTTGAAAGTTTGAATCATCAATGCAGTTGAGAAGGAGAAATCGAATGCAGAGATTCTCACCCCCCCTTCTATGTGAAGCCTCTGTAAACCCTTTCATGGGAATAGTCTCTTTAAACCCTTTTATGGGAATAACGAGAACCCTTGCTATAAGGAGAGTTCAAGAAAAAACATGAATTCTCGTTATTACCGGGTTTAACTGCAGGGATGCAAGTTTTCCGATTTTAATCGGAATTCCGATTTTTTCGTCTCCCCCGATTTTTTTGATTTTCCGATTTTCGTTTTCCTTCTTCAACCAGACAATCAGCAAC
>BMAT01007816.1:119441-129983 GCA_019649035.1 Elysia marginata | reverse complement strand
AAAAATGTCTACTGAAGAGTGCAACTGAGCACAAGGCACACGTGTATAGACAACAAGATCAGGAAGCAATGTAATGCCATAGATAGATAGGTAGATAGATAATCAGACAGACAGACAGATAGATAGATAGATACATAGATAGATAGATAGATAGATAGATAGATAGATAGAAAGATAGATAAATAGGTAGATAGATAATCATACAGACAGACAGATAGATAGATACATAGATAGATATATAGATAGATAGATAGATAGATAGGTAGATAGATAATCAGACAGACAGACAGATAGATACATAGATAGATAGATAGATAGACAGATAGATAGATAGGTAAATAGATAATCATACAGACAGACAGACAGATAGATAGATAGATAGATAGATAGATAGATAGATAGATAGATAGATAGATAGATAGAGTTGTTAAATTGTAGAGAAATCGAAAACATACTTATAAAAATGGGAGCTATGTTTATCAGAAAAATTCAATTAAAAAACTCTACTCAAAACAAGTTTAATCTTATCGATGTATATGCACCGAAAAAAGTTCCTGTTGATGAACGCAAAGGGTGCAAACCGTTGCAACGAAATCGGATAAGAGGAAGTAAACCAGTGGTCTGAAGAGATGCCGAGAGACGGCCCGGAGCAATGTAACGACAGAAAATTCAAAGTAGGTGAGATTTAGGTTATAAATAATATATGTAAAAACTCCTTATAAAGGTCGAGCACTTTACTTCAAAACATAACCCCCCCCCCTCCCTGAAACGCAGGTAGATAGATAGATATATAGACAGATGCTTAGATAGATAGATATCCAAATAACTTGATTGATTAGATAAGAACCCAGAGATATCTTTGCTTTTGTGTGGGTGTGCCCCTATTTGTCACTTGTCAATGGGTTGAATAAAATAATTGCTAATAAATATTAATACCCAAAAACGTTTTCAATTTCTTTAAAGCATTAACTATTAGTATAAAAAAGGATCAAATAATCACAAACAGTACATTATTTCACAGGTATTTATGTCCAAGAACGAGTATAAAAAACAAAACGGATGGACATGGGCTATGAGTTTGTTATCATGATTCATTTTCGTATATCGAAGATTAACATCATTATTGAGCGCAAAAAGATGCCACCATAATTAATTCAGTATAGAACAAATCTACAAAACATGCTATACTTTTGTATTCTCATTTTATTTCATTCTTCATTTCTGAATAATGTCGGCCTTATAAATGGGAAAACAAAGATGTGACAATCTCTATATAATGAAGTATAACCAAGCTAATCCAGGTGACAGTCGCATAAAGAGTTTTTTTTACACGATATTCTTTTTCATGACAAAACCCCAACAAATTGTAAAGCTAAGAGCAACATTTCTTTATTGAGGCAATAAGACTAGATGATACACAGGTAGCTCGTACTCGTTCTAATTAAGAGCCCTTCAAATTATGATATATAACAAACATCTTTTTTGTTTCAACCTGATTCTATAGAATAACAAGACTTATAGTTATACGCTTTTCCACCACTTGAAGGGTTTATATTTGAGTATTAGAACATGTAAAATCAGACAACGTCCATTTTTCTAAATTCTAAGGCACAAACAGAAAGCTAAGGAACTGCAAAAAGCAGCTGTAAAAACCAACAGAATTTTAATAACATTTTTGACATATAAACGTAGATTCATGTTGTAATGGCGCAGTTCAAATTTCTACAATTCTGGCGAAGAAAAAAAACCATCAAGCTAGAAATGCCGGTAAGAGATTTTAACGATTTCTTAGCATAACAACTTAATTCCCATTTTTAAACAACTGTAACTCTAAGTTGAAAAAGTTGTGATTTTACAGATACTTTATGCAGACTTTGAGTGTATTTGTTTTTCTTTTGTTAAAGCAATTTAAAAAACATAACTTTAGAATGTCTATTCCCCCAGCATTTATTGACTTAGAAAAATGAAGTTGATTGTCGTGTCGTGTTCATTCATGATGGTTTTGACACACAAAGGCAATACTCAATGCAACCTTGATAAAGGCATGTATGACATGTATGACAGTATGGCTCTAGTATAGGTTTTTGATGTTCGTGTTCTTATCTTCAAAGTCTCAATAAGCACAAGATCATGTTATTGTTCTATACAAAAATTGTAACATCGTACATTAATTTTGTTCTTTCGAAAATGCCTATTTGCTGTAGGCTTAATCAAACTATTAGAAGTATCCTCTTTATCAGTTTATGTATGATGTTAATTTAATTTTACCGTGTAAAGAGCGTATTGTATACATAGATGTTTTTAGCTGACAACTTAAAGCTTCGCAGCAAATTCAGATTAAATGATTCTTCAAGTTTTATAGCGATCGTTTTTATTTTGATGACGTTCATGTATGATTGAGAAAGATGCTAGGTGAAAAACACTCTATTTTTAAATCTACAGCACTCTGAATTATACAAGTTACTAGCTCGAAATAAATAAAATAATTGTAATGATCACTACTGCAGGCAAAATCGGTCAAATGCGAAGCAACCCAAAAAGTTTAGAGACAAGAAATCTTTAACGAGCAACACACATATATAAAGAAAATGAAAAATTCGTTTTGAGAGAGGAAACGAAAGACATAGAATCGCCAGAATACAGAAGCATCGCCCAATTGATGGTGACTTTAGTACGAGTGCCATTCTTGCCTCACCCGGGGCACCGTTAATAATTAGTAATCAGAGCCAATCAGAATCAAACTGTGTGGGAGCAAAAGATTGTCTAGATTTTAACTGCTTTTTCATTATTATCTTTACTCTTTTGGTGTTGGAACTCGTTATCGGCTTACAAAACCTAATGGAGTCCGAGCAATTATCATGAAACAAACGACTTGGAACTAATTTGTTATGAAGTCGATACCTAATTTCATCAGACAATAAGTGCAAATCATCTATTGTAACCACGACTAATATAACTCAGAAAAACAAATGAAGCGACATTTAAAAAATATCATTCAAGTGATAAATTGCTTTTTGTTGTTTAATAGAAATAAAATGAAATGACAAAAACTTCAGCTTTATCTTGCTTTTAATTTGCGCTAGCAATCAGCATACATCAAATTATTTAAAACATTATTAATACCAACAAAAGAACCAAACCAATGGATGGTTTTAGATACATAAAAAAACATAAGACACTTCTCGGGCAAAATAATAATGATAATCTGAAACTTCTCTGTAGGATTAGTATACGTATTAAGTTCGCCTACGAAACATGTTTAAAACCCTCGCTTGGTGGGTCATTTTTCCATGTATTTTTTATATATAATTGCGTTTTATTTCAATAGGTATGACTTCAAAGATGGCATCTCAAAAAGTGTCTGTTAAGCTATGATATATTTAAGGTTCCACTTCACACCAACCAGAGGAAACGTACACACACAATGGTCATAACACATGTTGGAGAGAACATGTCTACTCCAACCCACAAGATCACAAACACCACAGATCAGAATGCGAAATGAGACAGTTTAAAACAAACTCTAAATATATCATTTATTTTTATCCATTAGGTTTATAGAAATATATACAAGCACAAATATTATAAATACAAGATTGAAAGGACACCAAGACACCAAACCTTCTTCAGACAGACGTGAATGTGTCGTAGTCGTAAAAGTTCTCGGCTCACTTTATAAACACTGCCTAAGATACGAGTATAATAATATTATATCTTTAATAGCCTCCTATACTTTTCTATACTATAGCAAAAAGTTTGCTTAAAGGAAACAAGTAAAATCCACCTTTTTAACTCAGGCCCCGGTATCCTGGTCGACATAAACAGATGTGGACAACGATAACGTATGACGTAACAACGCCAATAGGCAGCGTGGGTTTTACAGCAGACGATTGGTCAACGGGCTCCTCGAGGCCACGAGTGTGTCCATTATTTAGATGGCTATCGTGGATTTTATTCCCTATAGGCTTCGACTTCCTGAGTGGGCCCATAGCGCATGATCTCTAATAAGAAATACCTGTCAAAGATTCAATTAAATACCAGTCAATAACATTAAACAATGAGGAAAAATTTATCAAATGATGCAGGCACAACATCCATCTGAAAAGCCAAAATTTCATGAATTTAGACATTACTGATCAAAACCAGGCGGATAAACGGGGCCACGAATTATACTGCCAGTAGAACAATGAATTAAAACAATAAAACTGTCTTTGAAACAACTTTGAAATTTTGTCAATAAATAATAGAATATGAACATTGAGAAGTCATAAAACTTGCACTTGCAAAAACCTACAATTTAGCTTTTTGTATATTAGACTTAAAATTAAACTTCTTTTTAACTCATGATCTATAGTTTTTTTTTATATGTCTTGGATAACTAAAGAAAGAGTATTAAAATCCAAGTACTTTTGTATATTGTAAAGAAAAAAAACAGGCTAACAAAATTTTGAAAAAAAATCGACTGAACAGACCTTTCTCAAAATTAGAATCTACGATACACCTTTTAGATCTCATCTTGATAATCGTTACCTGACCATCAAGGTTCATCTATTCGTCGAATTTTCATTTCCGAGTAGGAGACAGGATCACCGTTAGTCAGAGTTTGCCAGGCTGGCCCTTTGTACGCCGTTGCTTGCCATTTGCCATTGAGATTTGAGTGATGGCAAGCTTTGTACCACCAGGCCCCGCTAAACACCACAGCACAGTTGCGGTCATACAGATCGTGATCCCTATCATATGTAGAAAAAGGCTCGCCGTTGTGTACCTCGAGAGAATCCCCTGCCGTTCCACTGTACCGCCCGACCTTGATGGTGTACTTGCTCTGTTCGTTGCCGAGGACAAATCTGTCGTAGCTGGCATAACTTGACCTACCCTTGTACTTTATTTCAATCCGAAGTTCATATACTCCTTGGCTAGTCAGTTTGTGGATATTTTCATTGCCTATCCAAAAATCCTCTTCTATGGAGCCAAACCCTTGTTTGTATGTGTTCCAATCACGATAGAAGTCAACATTCCCTGTTCGGCGTCGGTGGATAATGATCCAGCCTCCTCCGTCTGTGACTGTGTCACAAAGGTGGGGGACAGCTAGACCGCTCTCCTTAGTTGGAAGCACTATAGAGTAAGGGTAGGAAGAATAGAGGATACCAGATGAGACTCCTCTTTTACATATTTTGGTAAGAAGTAAGTCAGCCATTGAAGATCTAACGCTGTTTGCGATAGTGTCAGAGTATGAATCCTGAATATACGAAAATATTTCTGCTGATTTGTTCTTTAGATCAAAACTTGAACTATTCTTTACAATTTGTTGGAATTCATTGCAACTATCAGAAACCTTAGTTGTCTCGGAAACTAGGTTTTCTAAACTACCATGGTCCTGCTTCTGCAAAAGGTGCATTTGAATCAAATCTTTCTTCACAGAACGCAGAACGTTGTTTACTTCAGTAATTTGGTTCTCAACTTCTTCAAGCTTAAGTAGATTCTGAGTGTCCTTTTCACCTTTCTCGACGTCTTTTGGTTTTGTATATCTCTTATCCATCTTATCTTCTTGCTTACCTAACGTATTCACATCTGGACTATAAATATTACACCGCATCTGATCTCTCAGTGAATCCAACCCCTTTTCCAAGGACTGAAACTTGATTTCCAAACGAGGCTCAATATTGTTGAATCTCTCGCCAATAGACCACATTCTGCCCTCTAAACGCCTCTCTACTAAATTCATCTTTTCTTGCAGGGCAGTCGATGACTGGCTTAACAAGGCAAGTTTAGTATCTAGCTGGTGTGTTAGGGATAATAGCTGCACAGAAACTGATGCTGTCAGTGCGCTGCTCAAGTCTTGGTTCTCGTTTTGAATTTTTTGTTGACGTAGTCGATTGACACTAGTGAAAATGTTGCCGCTCGAGTCGACAGTCTGCACCTCACATGTGTACGCCGCCAAACAATCTGCCTCGTGAAACATATCTATGTGTATGGTGGACCTTTTTGCTTCCAAAAGTCCTTCCACCTTACTGGTTTCTAACACCAGCGAGATGGTTGGTTTATTTCGGGTTAACGAGGCCACCAGGTTGCCTTTCTCACTGCTATCGTTGTCGCTAAAAGCGTGTGAAACCTTTTTGAAGACTCTCAAGTTGGATATTCTGACGCGGCTGGAGGTGGAAGACTCGAGATTCTCCTCACAGTCCAAAACGCAGTATGGTGCTCTAGCACCAGGGCTCTGGGACCTGGTACGATCCAACGTCATCTCAAGACCTACAGTGTGGTAAGAGAAAAGTATTCTTCTTAACGACTGGGGTCATGGTTTGAGCGCACAATTCAATAAACATGGTAATACACAAGTTTTGGGATATCAAGGATTGCTTAGTGGGTATTTTCTTTTAGAATGAAACCGAGATAAGTAAAAATCTGCAAAGCTAAGTGGTTTTTATAGAACAGAACGATGGCGAGAAAGATGGAGAGAGAGAGAGAGAGAGAGAGAGAGAGACAGAGACAAACAGACAGAGACAGAGACAGAGAGAGATAAAGTAATCGACGATCTTCCATTAACTTTTTCCATATACAGATACTACCTTTCTTTCTAAATATTTTGTAAACGGCACACGGAAAATTGTGCTACACATTTTAGACATCGTAAGGATTGTTTTGATAATACTGGAATGTATTAAGTTCAGTTTTAGCCGTGCAGTATAAGTTACAGTCTGTGTGACGCTAACCAGCAACTAACTGAGGCACGAATCAACTACAGTCCTTTGAGACTGTATAAAATAGAGCAGATAGAACAAACTTTTACATAAAAAAAATAAACAGTCCCATCAAGCATAAGAGACTTCTTTTTAATGATTTTTTTGTGCCTTTAAAGGCCAAGTTGGCAACTGCAGAGCAGAATGTTTTCTCTACTGTCCACTCTTTCATAGTTTCTACGAGCGGTCAATTTTCTTTACTGTCCACTCTTCCCTGGTTACTACGAGCGGTCAATCTTCTTTACTGTCCACTCTTTCATAGTTTCTACGTGCGTGACGCTGCCTTGCTGCGTGTGCTCATCTAGCTTTAAATGGCGTCCGTGTCCAATGGATAAAAACAGAAAATTGGTATAGTGAAAAAGAAAAAAATTATATGCATACGTGACGAACAAAAAATACTTTCAGCAGTTGTATTATCGCCTCGGAAAAAGTAATAACATATTTTCCTAATGAAATCGATTCATATTGCCCGTTCACAGATTAAACAGTTTGCCTAGGCGACATAATCGTACGTTTCGACTGAAAACTTAATCAATGTGGCAGGTACCGTTTTCTCATCTTTGCCCCTCTAATGTGTTTTAATTTTGTTGTTGATTCAGACCATGCTCACAGTGAGTAATTTTCGTGTAAGATTGACATCACTACAGTGCATATCTTTTCATTTACAAGCATTGATTGATTTGACCTTTCTTTAAACAATTACACTCGTACTGATGTAAATACCAACTTAAGGTTCAAGACAACTAATTTCGTGATACGAAGATAAATTGCTAAACATGGCATGAACAAATTTTGAAATAAATATATCACTTTGACAAATTGAGTAAAATTTGCATGAAAATTATGTAGACATTATATTGAGAGACACAAAACTTATATCCAAAAATCACTAAGCGTTCGCTTGTAACAGAATAAAGTAATTATAGTAGAAGCAGAAGCATCTTTAACCAAAGAAACAAAGAAATATTCGGAAGAATCTTATAGCAAAATCTAAGCTTATGTTTTTTCTTTAAAGGTATGATAAAGCGTAGACTACTTTAACTTACCTTGAATTTGTGGCCAAATGAAAATACCACAGATGAAGATAAACATTCTCTCGTGAAGCAAGTAATAAAAAACACTACCAATGTACGATGTCACATGAAGGTCCATGTTTCAAGATTTTAGAAAAGACAGGCTTGCGCGAGCCAAGGAAAATATACTCACACAAAATCAATACAAGGAGATTGCAAAGAAGAAGGTGAAATCTCATACACCATCCATCGTGTGAGTAAAACTATGCTCTGCTCATTTGCGCAGCCTAATGAGTTTCCGAAATTGAGAGAACATCTTCAACTTGAGGAAAAGAAAAAAGAAAAAAATTCCAACACCATATGTGCGCTATTAGTTATGTCCCTGGAAATACATGATTGAAATATTTCGAAGTTCAGGTGAAGGACGGCTTAGCATCTCGTGTACCTAGAGCAGCTTACCCACCAGGTATTGCCATTTACTTGCAGTTTTGCACTCTGAGAGAGACTCCTTAAGTAATTGACAAAAAAGGGAAAAAGAAATAAGATGTAGCTAACTTTGCTTATGCAGGTGGAACATTCGATGAGAAATTTCCTTAATTATGACAGAACTGAACTTCCTAAACGGTTCATCTTAAATGCTGCAATAAAAACCGAGTTGCACAACTAATGGATCGCGCAAAAGTTGTTTAGGTTTGTGGGTATATAAAAAGTTATCGACTGCCAGAGTCTCCATCTGCACCAATCTTAGATGTTGTTGCTGCAGCTTCTGCTGTTACAACGACAACAACAAAACAAGAACAGCAATAAAACAACATTTTGAACTACTACTACTATTACTACTACTACTACTACTACTACTACTACTACTACTACTACTACTACTAATACTACAACTACTACTACTACTACTACTACTACTACTACTACTACTACTACTACTACTACTACTACTACTACTTCTATTACTACTACTTCAGCGACAGATCCACAGCAGTAACAGCTACAACCACTAATACTTATACCATCACCACTTCTGCTACATTATTTTTTCGTTAATGGTTGTAAAATTTGCATTTGAAATGATCTAACTATCACAACGTTGACATTTTTTTGTGTTATAAAACTCGTTAGCTATTCCTCGTTCTTATTTTTTGGAAAAACATAAATGAATCGCAAAACGTAAAAATAATAAAAAAAATTAATGAGAAAATGTTTACATAGACATTTTAACGATATGCTGTAGGTAAAGAGCATAGCCCTTGGAAAGATTTTATTAGGTTCAACACAATCTAGCGGTTAAACTTTAGCCCATATTATTACCTTTCAAAAGGTCAGGATAATCTAACTAAAGTTTGTAAACTTTAACGATAGGTAGATAAATATATTATCAATGTCAATCATAGTTTATCCAAACAGACTATATTAAAGAAGTGAAACTTAAGTGAACGTAAGGGGTTTGCTTTTTGTAGTTTAAACAAAATTACGAAAGAGGTAATTGTGCGTGTCTGATCCTATTCAACGTGGTAGGAATGTTTTTACTTTATCTCTACCAGTAGCGTTACAGCTTCATAAAACATCGAGAAAATTGGATTTTCGGTTGTTTAGAGACATTTCGCGACTCGTAAATTTTACAATATAAAAAAAAGAAAACGTTTACCTAATATAATTTAGAAAGCCATCGCCGATTCCCAGTCTTCTCTAAGCGGTCTTAAAAATTTGTCTGTGAAGCAATAAAAAGTAAAATGTTTTTCTAACTGTAGTCCTCCAAACACCTAAAAGTCTTTTCTCTTGCAAGGTTCATTACCTTTACTCCCAAAATCTTTGTGTTTTTATAACGAGAGGTAATTTAACTTCCATTTAGAGTAAAATCTGGTCCAATAAAACTCCCTAGAAGTAAGAGCTTTCCGTAATAATAGATAAAAGATTTTCTTTTGCAATTTCCCTTTTTAATGGATTTGCGCAACAAACAAATTTGCTTTACGTGGAAGATCTTATTCAGAACAAATCAAAATTGCGATCGGCGATGAAGTGCGTTGAATGGAATTGTTATTATCAGCAATTAAGGTGTGTGGTTTTTACATTGAGTTCTTCACTCTGCACGTCCTGTTCTTTACAGCAGGGATGTTTCAGCTATCTCGGTCATCCCGTCTCGTGTAAAGCACTCAGGAATAACTCTTGGTGGCAAGCTAAGAAGGTTCAAATCCTCTGCAGTACTTTTAGTCTTGCATAGTTTGGTTTCTACATCGATAACTACGCAGTGTAGACAATATATATTTAAGGTCATTCTTTTACAAAAAGCGCTTTTATTTTCCTCCTTTTATAAAAAATCTTTTCTATCTAACACAATAAAAATAGAAACCGTAAGTTTTGCCGAAATTACCTCAACTTTTTCGGGGAAAATTGGGTGCTAAGGCAATAGGCCCAGCTTGTCAGGATTGCTCAATGTTCTTTAACTACACAACCGGTGTTTTACAGGTCATCTATAAACAGCTGATGAAAGTATTTTCAAAGCCACCTGCCGTTTTTTTTTGTTCATTTAATATGATATATTCACAAGTGGCTAAATATTGCTTGCAAGTTCTAGAGCTAAACGCAAATTTATAAGAAAGACGTTTCGACTCATAAAATATCCTAGATGTCCACAGCTACTATGAATAGATACGTTTTTAGTATTAAAGTCAATTTAAGAAGTCCCACAATATTCAGTATTTTTAAAGACATTCAAGCTACACTGTACCTAAATATTATATTTAGACATATTTGTGTTGAAGGATTACCCTTTGTGCTAACAT
>BMAT01007816.1:80639-95904 GCA_019649035.1 Elysia marginata | reverse complement strand
TTGGCGAAGTGCTGAATGCTTATCAAAAACCAAGCATGAGCAATGCCTTATTTACAAAATAATTATGGTAAGAAATTTGTCTCGGAATTTTTTTAATGATTTTTTCCAAAATTCCCTCCCTATTGATATATTAGGACAAGACCTGCTCATCTTTGTTGAAGTCATCGAACGAATCTTTTAAAACATTTACAGAGGGAGCGTTACAATGTAGTGTAGTAGGGTATTCTTATCATCCATGAACAAGCCAAGGTAGGGGCCTATGTTTTGGTGAACTTCATTTTTATCGGGAACTTTATGCCCTTTGAGTATGAAACGGAAAGACCAGTGTTTACTTTTTTGGAGTGGGCCTTTTAGTTTTAGCCTTCTTAACAGAGAAATCGCTTCTTACCACTGCAAAGAATTTTTAATACCTTTGTGAAATATCAATCAAACGTGTATAAGTTTTGTTAGTGACTTTCATATTCCTCTATGATGTGTATCTTAAATAAATGCGATTCCCATTGTAAATAACAATAATATGGAAGCTTTAAATAAAGCCCATTAGTCCATAAGAGTTCTGTGCACAGTAGATCCCCATAAGATTGAGCAACAAAAGATTTATTGCTAACTATTTTGCAATGCATCCGGCAAAACAAAACGCTTTATGTTGATAGTCGTCAAACTGTATGTATATTTTTTTGCAGTGGTAAGGTTCTTAAGTTTCAAGGTAGGCGTTTGAGGCACCACATCAGTATTTCTGTTTAAGTATTTTAGTTTGTGTCTTTGTTTTCTGTTGTTTTTTTTTCTTCTAGCTTTGAACATTTTAAGGTCATCTCCTGCAACAGAAAATTTATATCCGAACTTTGTTGACAGTAATGTACTTTCATGTCTCAAATCATCGCTCTATGAATATTTTCTATAACATAAACAGTTAGTTGAATATTAATTCAACTAGATCATAAAGAAGTTCTCTCTCTCTCTCTCTCTCTCTCTCTCTCTCTCTCTCTCTTCCATTCATTCTTTCTAAGAAATGTTGTTAATTCTTATAATCTGCTTTTTGTGCCTCTTTTTAAATCTTATACCTGACTGTATTAGTTTACTTTACAATCGTTTGGGAACAGCTTTCGTTTTCAGTGTGTTTGAGCACTGTGTTTGTTCCGTGTTGTGTAGTTTATAAAAAGCTAGTACTCATGTATTTTTTTGATAATTCTAAATTACGCATCACTCATGAATATACTGCCATTTTCAACACGATTAATGCCCAAAACATGATCTGGACATAAAAGTATCAGAGTACTAGTAGTATGGTGCAACACGTTTATTCACATTAAAAAAAACAGTGCAGAATTGGTAGCTTATACCGATCAAAACAACAATCTCAAAATTCAGAATATTACAGAATCAACGCTGTTTTTTTTTCTTTCTTTGCATAACTGTTCTAAAAATAACAGTCCTATAAACTGTCGACTAGGGTAGGATTTTGCTGTGATCTTTTTTCTTTTCCTAATCGTCGGAGCAGTTTTGCTGATCAACAGTTTCGAAATTCGCAACATCTACACCAGCATCGGTCAGTGTTTGCTCAAGGGCACTCACATCCAAGTTGGCGTTCCTCTCTCTAGTCAGGATCCAGGCAAACTCTGGGAGAGAGAGAGAAAAAAAAACAGAGAAGTCAAGACACATTCTCAATTAGTTCCTTGCAAGAAAGGACTACCAGGGTTAACATACAGTCCCGGGACTCATTTGAAGAAACTTTTAGATCTCTGCTTCATTAGGCAAAAATGGACTTCACTTTTACAAGTGGAAAAGAACTTGAAACGCACATCTGAGGCAATTGGACTAAAACAGAAGAACACACAATACACAGAGTCTAAAATGGATGAATACATGACACGCTAAACATAGGCTAGATTTAGAACTTCTCTAAACCTTAGATAAAGATATTTCAGTTCTACATCTAATTAAAGATTTAGAGCTATATCTACGCATGATTTCTCAAAATTAAATGATCTTACTCATTTTAGACACCTAATCTAAATTATACATCTAGCTAGGACGAAGTTGGGAAGCGGGAGAAACTCTAGTTGTATGTGTGTTCTTTCGCCTTGCAGATGTTATTGCACTGATTGTAACAGGACAGTAATGTCACGCCGCTCCACACCGTGTTTCAAACCTGCGGCGAGGCCGTGCTGAGACCTGAGAGTTACACAGTCATTCCTGTCGTAGTGCTGCAGGCTGGGCTTTGAATATGGTGGCCTAAGCTGTAAGCCATACTTCAGCCAAAGAGGTTGTATGGAAAGAGAGCCAAGACACGCTGAATACGCGTATACGCATGGCCGCATAGCAACAGAAATAGAGCCGGTAAATTCAAAAGATAACAGCGGCAAGTACAAACACACCTATTACACAGCCTACACTAAACCACTTGGCCTTTGCTTTGTTTACCGGCTCTATTCGCATACACTTTTGTTAGCACTGTTGTCATAGACAGTTAGGCTCAGTTCTGCCTCTTGCTCACTATCCAATTCTCTTTGCTTCAGCTTAATTTATAACCTAGCTGAGTAACGTACCTACGCTAACGCCGAACATCTCAGAGCAAGAGTAGACAAGTGAGTAGTTATCATAGTCTGTGTCCAGGATGTAGTAGTTGGGCACGTTAGATGGCCAGCCAACTGGAAATGAAACATTTCATAATTTTGAAAAGACGGTTTTACGAAAAGTACTGTATTATAAAACAAAAGACTTAACAATCTTAAAGGTGCAGATAATCATGAATTTAGACAGCTATATTGGAAATAAAGAGAGAGAGAGAGAGAGAGAGAGAGAGAGAGAGAGAGAGAAAGGAGGTAGAGAGAGAAACTTTCTCTCATGCCCCCTACTCTTTTTCTCTTTCTTTCTCTGTCTTTCCTCTTTATCTCTCTTCCTCATCTCTCTCTCTTCTCCATCTCTCCCTCTGTCGCTCTTCCTGCACACACATTTAACCATTTTCTCTATGGAAACGAGAACAATACCAGATTACAACCCATAACTTCGTGATCTGTTTGAATATTTTACGGAAGGGAGAACGATTATATCATGAACTTCTACAAAACTTAGTATTACTCTGATATTAATGCAATGCCGGAGTAAAACTAATGGTTTTGGTGAGAAAAGGAATAAAATTTCTTTATTATAGCTTTGTCTTTTATGCCTATACCACGAGACGTTAATTTCTTTCACTTTTAGCTTATAGCCTAAAAATGTCAGACTAAACATCAAAACCTGTCTTTGGTAACTGTTTTGAATTGACTGACTGGCAAGAGCACATTGACAGGTCTTGAGATTAAAAATTATCTTATCAATATTAATTATATCTTCTGTAATTGCAAGTTATGATTTTTATGAGGTGAGTGACCTTTAAGAAAGAAATATTCTCAAATCGCACCATTGTAGTATATAGACGGGTGCTGTAGAAAAATCTTTTGAACGTTCAGCGTAACCATCACGCTATAGGTACCCCGGAGACAAATCAAAGTTCCTATGTCTGTGATAACCTTTTCTTTAAAATCGGATGTATGGTAAGGTTAAGCCCAAAATAACTGTTATAAGGCAGCAGTGTAAAGCTTTCATGACATTCAATATTTATCTTGTCTCTACTACCGATAATATTCTACAATGGTTTCCCTTCTCTATGGTATAATATTTTGTACAATTTACAAGATAGCGACGTAGGTTTTTACTTATGAAGTACTCACATCCAAAATCAACGCTTAATTCAGCAGGTGAAGATGCGTCTACGACCTGGGCTGTACCCTCAATGCTGTCCCTGTAAACAATATCAAACACAATTTGATTCACAATTATAGTTATGTATTGCACTGTTACTTTGATAACTGTCTTTTTTTATTTTGCTTAGCGGATACTGTAACTACCATCTTCCTAAACTCTTTCAATACATTCAACGATTGCATCTATAGAAAACAACCTTTTTCTGTAGTAAAACTCTGAAATTACAAGTACAGATATTTCTTGTAATATTATCTTCGCTCATCATATTAATGAACTTGACTCGAATGTTATTACAAAATTTTCAACAAAAAAATCATATGGTTGAAACAAATTCTTAAGCTGTTGCTGTAACGAATAAATCTTCCCAGTTCTGCTGTTGCAGTTTCCTGACGTTCTGCACGTTTTTCTGGCTTTTTTAAACTGGTGCTATCTTTGTATAGCCGTATTTAATTCTAATGCTAATAAAGGTGCAACAAATGTGTCTATGATTTTAATTGATGATAGTGTCTTGAACTTCGACTATGCTGCAAAGTCCCAGATATTATTGAAATGGATGCCAACATGAACATTTTTTCATCAAACGTATCTGATACTATCATTGCTCTTATTGAAACTGATGCTATCTGTTAAGGCATACTTTGCCATTTACTCTGTCATCATTGTTCGTATATTTGACTTTAGTTCTCTTTTACAACACCAATGTCACAGAAATTGTTTATCATTGGGTTAAGTTTTTATGTTAATGATAAACGGTAGATGGTTAAGCTATTTTAAAATTTCTCTTTTTTGAATATGCTTACATGGTGCCGTTGGAGAAAAAGCCTTGGTTTCTGACGATGACAGTACCATCTGATGCTAGAGTGTATTGAGCAGAGGTGCAGCTAAGATCCTCTTGGTTTGTGTTGGGGAAGCGTTTCAGTTCGTACCATTTGCCAACATACTAGAAGCACGGAATAGTAAGCCAATTATAAATTTCTGTTTAGAATACTTACCAAAGCACTATTCAACTATCTATAATAATAGAAATCAAATATTTTTTACTCTTTCTTTACTATAAGTTTTACTGCTCAGATACACTGCTAGTGAATCCAAACGCCATACAGAGAACTCAAATCCCATAATAATAGCGAACGCAAATTTATATTAAACGGGATTTTTTAGTGGTAAAATTAATTTTTAATTAAAGTACACAAATAGGGAGTTCAAATGCAAAGAATAGGGAAAGCAAATTTCACACCGTGAACACAAAAATTAATGTACATTTTCAACCTGAAAGTGCACTGCGCTGTTACGTAACATCGCTAATGAGGCTGACCTAAATCTATTCTTTGGTGCCGAATTATGTATTGAAAGTGCTCTAAGAGCGTTTTATTCCAACAGCGTAATATTTTTTTTTCGTATTGTGCTCCAGAAAAGGGTGTGCAATGTGCAAGAAGGAATGCGGAAGAGATTGTGAATCCCAAGTGGTGACGTCAATTTCCCAAGTGGTGACGTAGATTTAGGTCAGAATCATTGACGTAGTCCCTACACAATGCATCACAATCCTCATGTCATGTTGGAAAAAAGCTTCATTATTCTCCTCTCTCTCTATCTCAATATCTCTCCCTCTATCTCTCTCAATCTCTCTCTAACTCTTTATCTATCTTTCGATAAGTTTCAACTCTCTCTCTTCTTATTAAGAACTTCTTTAAACCCGGTACATTAAATGACTGAAGTCTTTTGGCTAAAGTTTTATGTTTCCCTCACCTTGTTTTAAGAGTTTCATCATTATCTTACCATATATTTATCTATCTATATATCGATCTATCGATCTATCTATCTATATCTCTATCTATCTATCTTTCTATTTATTTATCTGTCTATATCTATATCTATCTATCTATCGATCTGTCTATCGATCTATCTATCTGTCTGTCTCTCTATATATCTGCCTGTCTATCTGTCTATCTACCCATTTATTCATTAGTCTTTTTATTTTTCTATGTAGATTCCTATTTCTTATGTCATGAAATACATTGCTCAACTCCTATAATGTATATTTACATATGTGTATATCTATCGTTGTCAATGTTCCCTCTCAATGAAGAGTTAAAAATTCATTCAGTATTCCCACATCTTCCTGCTTTTCATACCAGCTTACTTACTTATTAAACTTTGAAATTTTGAAAACCGAATGCGGTTTGCCATCTCCAATCATTGGAAACTAACAAAGTGGTTTGCTAATAAAATTTTTTAAATACTCTGACAACAACACAAGATTTTTAAAGTCGGGAGCTGCTAAAAGGTGTACTGGAACAGGATTCGTACAAATTCAATTATAAAAAAAACAGTGCGAGCAGGCGGAACAAGGTGTACAAGATCCAGAAGACTCACCCTGCTAGCGTCCAGTGTTGGTTGACTGACAATGGAGGGGCAGGGGCCAGACAGGTAAACAGCATTGGCGACACCCAGGCACAAAACTGCCAGGGCGGACGAGAAAACAGTCTGCATGGTAGTGATTTTTTTTGGTTTTGTTAGGTGCTCAGAATAATCTCTAGGCTGGCGGCTGCCACGGCTGCTTCTATGGCTATGATTCTTTAAGGTACGATAGCGCCGTATTTATTCCCAAGCACCACCCTTATCTTCAGAGCATTGAAGGCCTGAAGAAGAACTCTCGTAATCTTTTAAAAAAATCTTTTATAACTGTTAACACAGTTTCTGAAAGTAAAAAATGAAACTTACATAAGTTCGAGGATGCTATATTTATCTTTTAAGAAACTGCTGTGCTATTAATATATTTATAAAATAAAAACTGATTCCGGTATCTGAATCATAGCAAAGAGCATCCATGTTCATAAAAAAGCTCTAAACAAGTAGGGCTTTGGAAGTACGTTAAGCTACCTAGGTTGTCTAACTTGGAGGCACCCCCCCCTACACACACACCATCACACATGAGAAAAAAAACACTAGGTTTACAATGGCTAAAAGAGTTTATTTCTCAGCAAAATCATCTTTAAAAATATTACTTATTGATTCGCTGAACAGAAAACATTCTCTCGGAAGAGTCAAAAAATTAATTCAGTATTCCCAAATTTTTAAAAGTTTCATAACCGTTTCCCTTATCTTCTTCTCCTCTGGCTCTTTCTATATTAAAAAAAGAAAACCGATGAAGAAATCGACTGATTACCCTAAGACAATGCGAATACCGTGTAGTCTGTGGCGAATACAGACTGTACAAGGCATGACTTTATGGGAGAGGTTTCACGTTACTTACCCAGGTGTCTTTAAACAGATCACAAGTTACTTACCTGTTACCGAATGTCATGCAACAAATCACAAGTTACTTACCTATCTGTTACAGGATGTCATGGAACAAATCACAAGTTACCTACCTGATACCGGATGTCTGTCAACAGATCACAAGTTAGTGTTACCGAATGTCTGTCAACAAATCACAAGTTACCTACCTGTTACCGGATGTCTGTCAACGAATCACAAGTTACCTACCTGTTACCGGATGTCTGTCAACAGATCACAAGTTAGTGTTACCGGATGTCTGTCAACAAATCACAAGTAACCTACCTGTTACCGTATGTCTGTCAACAGATCACAAGTTACCTACATGTTACCGGATGTCAATTCAACGGATCACAAGTTACCTACCTGTTTCCTGATGTCTGTCAACAGATGGGGGGCTTAGATAGCTCAGTTGGTAGTGGCTTCGCTCCGTGGCCAAGAGGTCGCGGGTTCGAAACACAGCCGAGCACAGTCCGGGCCCCTACTGGTTGGGTCGGTGTCAGTATAATGTGACCGGCTGAGGCTACGTCATGGTATCCCCGCTAGTCTCTGGGTAAATTGTCATTGGGACCCAAGCCCTGAGAGCACCTTTGAAGTGGAATTGGGCTTGTAAAAATACCCTTCAATCAATCTGTCAACAGATGACAAGTTAATGTTACCGGATGTCTGTCAACAGATCACAAGTTACCTACCTGTTTCCGGATGTCTGTCAACAGATCACTAATCACTTTAGATAACAGTGGTGTAAGACCCCTACCGCACTACGACGAGACTGTCCCGGGGCAGTCCTGTCCCAGGTTTGAAACATATGAAATATATAGAGACCTACCGCACTAAGCGGGACAGGACAGTCCTGTCGCATCGTGTCCCGAGCAGTTCTGATTTGCTACAAAATCGGTGGGACACAACTGTCCCGGTCCCGCATGATTTTCGTTTGTGATAGTTGAAACATATAGCGGCCTACCGCACTGCGACAAAAAAATCCCCAGACTTGATGGCACCTCTTGTCAACACCGATGAAATTCCAGACCGCGCGTAGTGCAAAATGTTTTTTTGTTGTTGTTGTTAGTTTGTTTTGCTTCTTCGGTCATTGCATTTCAGTCACTCAGAGGTAAACGTTCGTTCCCAATTAATTTCTTTGCAATTTCCTAGAACCAAATTCTATTCTGTATCACTATGGATGCTGATCCAAATTGGGTCGAAAGCTTTATTTGTCCCATTGAAAGGAAACCCTGTCTGTATGATAAATCAGACAGCGGATATTGCAACCGAGACATTAAAAGCAAGGCGTGGTCTGAAGTATATGAGACAGTGGTCACAAGATGGGTCAGTCTTTCAGTACAAGACAAAAGGCTCAAAGGTATGTAAAATAATTATTTACTCAATTTCTCTTTCATACAGGCTGAAAATCATTGAAATAAAACAAAATTGGAGAAATGGAAAAAATATTTACACAGGTGCATGGAGCGTGTCCCGGGACAGTCCTGTCGCAGTGCGGTACCCATTCTGTGCAGGAAAAATTTGTCGCGGAGCGGTTTTGTCGTAGTGCGGTAGGGCCCTAAGACGGTGTGCTGAGCGCTCGGCTTGCACGACACAAATACAGAGACAGCGCCAACTGCGATGTTAATCTCTCCACTCGGTGGTCGGCTTCTTTTCGTCCTGTAACAATGTTTTCTGGACGGTTTATCCTTCGTTACAGTGGAATCCTGTGAAGATAAATCTTGTCCAAAATAAACCGTTGGTTTATATAAACCATATTTTAGTTTCTTTTAATGTTTTTCTGCTTAATATAAATTTTTAAAACGATAAACTTTTTTGAGGGGGTACGGGCAGAGAAGTTTATTTACTTTAAAAGGATTCCACTGTGTGTTTTAGTAGCCAAGATTTTTAATGTTGCTTCTATTGCTTGCAATAAGTCGAGATCAATGCCTTGGTGTTCAATATGCATTTGCCGGTGTTTCTTATCCAACATGCTCTTGGTATTTTTCTTTACAAACAGAGTTTATATCATCTGAATATGTCTAATTGCAAAACAGCAAAATATCATGGTAAACAATGTTGTAAACAATGCTTGTACTGGCATTAGAAACGACATTGCTGAATGTTTTTGCACTAATAAAAAATGGTTGAAATACTTGCAAAAACCTCTAGATCATAACTTCATATTCTAGTACTGTTTATATCTCAGAATCTTTCCTAAAACGAAGAAAATAACTCTTTTTAAAAGGTTAAAAACACATTTGCTTCTATTGCGCAAAGCAACGTGGGCAGCAAGTTTGGGCCAAAGGACGGACGTTATCCTAGTATTTGGGGTTTATTAAAAAAAATAAATCGCAGTGTTTATAGTTGGGTGAATTAAGATATTTTTAAGGGATTCCCTAGACAATACTACCGTCCTGGTAACTAGTCTTGAGTACATTTTGAGAAAATCGCAAAAAAGGTTGTAAAGTGCTGTTACTTTATAACTTCTCAATCAAAACACATTTTATGTACACTTCAAAACTACTGAAGCAGGGGCATAATCGAGTTGTGCATAGCAAGAGGGTGACCTCCAAAGCCGACATATGAGGCAATTTCAATTTTGGAAAAATTTCAGAGTAACTGAGTTTTACCTTTGGCCTGTAGAATGGGTTCAGTGGTGGAGCAATCGATACGGCGGTTGACCGCTTTCGATTAGGTTAGGTTGTTTGAATTTTAACGTCTCTTTTCAACTTCAAGGTTATATCAGTGCCGGCGCTTGGGACAATTGAAAGCGTGCTGCCACACTGTGATGTAAGGAGCACTTGCATACACCACACAAATTCACATTATCCTGACACCGCGCCGACCAGACTTAGCACTAAATCCATAATGCCAGACACTAGGCGGATCAGCTGCTAATACCAATTTTGAAGTCCTTGGTTTGACTTGGCCCGGGATCGAACCACGGACCTTCCGATCTCTGAGCGAGTGTCTTACCGCTAGGCTACAGAGCCGGTGTATGGGGACAAAACAAGAAGACAACTTTTAACGGCCCAGTCTTTGATAATGTTCTTTACTTAAACCCGCGAAACTACGGGTATGGGACTGTTTCAGGACTAACATTTCTTGTTTAGAATTTAAAATGTGGGCTCATTAAAGAAACTTCAGTGGGCAAGGCATTTAATTCAAATAACTCTAGTGTTGAATCTAATCATAAAAACTCACCATTGCCCAAGGGGAACTCTTAGCCACTAAGGGAAACATAGCTTATACCATGTCACCACTACGCTCTTGGTGGGTGCCGAAGCATCTATAAGTCGAAGGTTCGAATCATACTAAAGGTAGACATTTCGGGCACTTCCACTTAAAAGCCTACTTCTCTCTACTGCTATTTTCATACCTTTATAATATGCAATCATTTGATTGCGCAGTGGCTGCCTCCACTGTTAATTCTGTCCCCATTTTTGGCCTGATTAGTCGTTCAATGTACGGTTGACGAAAAAAGACATTATGACAACACAAGGAAGAACGAAAAACATCGTCTACAAAGAAGACTTACATTAATGTTCCAGGAGCAGGCAAGACCGTTTTATTACTTTCTTCAACCCTTTTTCTTCTTCATGTTTTTCTTCATCACTTTTTTCTTCTTTTTTTCATTTTTTTCATCATTTTTATGTTTTTGCTTCAGCCCTTTTTAGCCGCATGCGTGGTTTTGCGAGTGCGGTATAGATCTAGATCTACTTTTTTGAAGGGTACTAGGTTGTACCTGTAGATACTTTCCCTGAGATATTTTGCGAACCAGTGGGGTTTTTTGTTGGGGGTGGGGTGGGGGGGGGTGGCCGAAGAAAAAAGATGTTGATGTTAATATGACTTAAGATCTGTTGAAATAAGGTGGATTGGTTTATAGCATGATTCTATGTCAAATTGGTTAGTAAATGGCATTTTTCCTTCTAGATACGCCTACTTTGAAATGATCAGAGGTTCTTCATAAGAGAGCCTTGAGATATTGCAGGTCCATTAAAAACAATGTTTGTATCCCGTTCTTGAGAATATAAAAACTGAGGACAAGGCTTTATAATATACTGTGTATTCTTAAATTATCCGTGGGTTGCTCAAATAAACTACGAGTTAAAAAGTCCAGAGAATCAGTGCACTAAGAATGACAATGTTCGCTTTTTAGAATTTGGCTTCAAACAGGCCGGAATAAAAGCCTTCTAGCTGTTGCTCCCGTGTCGGGGTTTTTCGTAGCTATTGGTAAACTGTCGTTGAGCAAAAGTTTTATTTGTAATCATTTGATAACGTTATATTAGAGCGGTTCGGACGCTAAGTCAATCTAGATTAATACCTTGCCAATACCTTAGTTTACATTAACCCATGGCCATAGATCGTCGAGACAATATCGTCACACTTTGATATAACCAACGGCGTGTGTCTCTAAAAGGGCAGGATTTCTTAATCAAATCTCAATCTTCGTTTGTATGAGAAAGGCAAACTTAGTGGGCGACACATCGACTGCGTCGAAAATTTAGTGTTTTCATAATAATTATTAACTTGCTTTAAAAAATTCAGGTCAAAAGGGGCAGTTTGGGCACCAAACTATGAAAAAATGAATGTGTTTTTTTCTGACCTCTAATTAAAAGCCAACCAAAACTTTTTCTTCGTTACTGCATAATGAATGTAATCGATCATTGGCCGTAGATTAAGGTTTAAACTTTTTTGGCGTGTTAAGAAGACTTTAACATTTCTTGTATCTGTGAAGAGGTGTCACGCTTTGCAACACATGTTTTTTGTGGCCGATTTTCCCAGCACTAGCTTATCGAATGTAGGAGACGTCGTGAGCGCACGAAATTCTGGTTTAAAAGATCTTGTTTTGCAAGACTTCCACTTTTCAAATTGAATGCCTAGCCTTCTACTTCCTCTTCAGCCCCTGACGGATCATTCTAAAAGCTCACTTCGCACTACTGCTCTTAGACTTTACATCATAAAACACAGAATTAAAAGTTATCGTTGACAGATTGCTACAAAACAGGAAAACTTTGATCTTTTGTTTAAACAAATGATAGGCTTTACATTATAGAATATAGAATTAAAAGTTTTTTACCGTTGACACATTGCTGCAAAACATGAAAACTTTGATCTTTTGTTTAACCAAATGATTTTTAAATCTTGAGTACTTCTAAAAAAAAACACCTACGAAACAGTTCAAACGCACGCAGTAACATCCCCACTCAAGTCTTCAGAAGCTTGAAAACATTTACCAGAGAAACGTTTTGCCACGAGCTCAGTATCAATTAATGCAATAAACTGTATTTTAATCAGCTTTTAAATATGCACAATAAAATGTGGCAGAGTTTCTTCTTCTTTTTTCTTGTGCTTTCTATTCTTCTTGTGATCCGGTTAGGTTAGATAATCTGTAATCTGTAGTAAGTGTCTTGTACAGCGCGCAAATTCACAGAGGAATCCTCCACGCTCTGAGATAACTTGTTTTGTTGGTTCATGCAGTACTTTACGACATAAAATATAGATAAATAAAGAATATTTACTTCTTGTAATGCATTTGAGGTTCGACATCCTTGACTAATTTTAGGTTTTGAAAGGTACGCATGCTGTGAGAAAAATAATAGAACATTACTAAACCCACCGCTCCGGCGAGCCGCGAGGGAGCACTTCTTCATTACAAGTCCATATGAGTATCAATTAATTTAAAAACTTGTATTTTATTCAGCTTTTTAATATGCACATTAAAATGTGGCAGAATTTTTAGTTACCCTTAATCGTATCTGATGTGCCTAAGGTTGTTTTTGCAGCGTACAGGGATTGAGTTTTAAATGCAAAAAATAATGTTTCCCGAGAAAGAAAATAAAATAATCTCTGAAAACAAATCTATTCGATTTGAGGAGTCTTAATATCCTTGAAGTGGTCATATTATTTTGTCAATTTTACTAACCGAGCCTCCCTGTGGTCTACTCGTAAAACTTTTCATATGTCGGTGTCTCTGAAAACCTATGGAATGCTTCATTTTAATTTAAAATAACACCACATATCTTTGTTCTAAATTGCGTGTTAAAAACTATTGTGGATGTGTTTTTTTTAGAGTTTTTGAAAGATCATTTCTAATATGAAAATTTACATAAGTAAGCTACAAAGTTAAATCATTTTATCGTTCTCCAATCCTGTTTGCTTCGTGCTCCTTCCATTTTGTTGTGTGTTTAAGGTAGCGAACTCGCATTAAACAACATATGGCGATGAAGGGTTTCTGGCTGATTTATAAAGAAAGGAAAGTTTAGTTTTATTGTTATGAAAAAAAGCCCAGAATACGACAAGTAATCAACACTGGCCATTAAGGTGCTTACTCGTAGATTGCCAGTGAGAGACTCAACCACAGCTGGTATTTTTATAAAGTTAACTTGATTTATTACTTATAAAATGGTACACGAAAAGATTATGTACTTGTTTACCGTCATAAAAGAGAACACTTAATCAGTGTGGTAAAATCGAGTAGGATACTTAAGGCAGCAACGTGCAATCAGTTACAACAAACTTTTAAAACTGTTAACTAAAGGAACGCGAGTTCACATTTGTCACAAAGCTTTTAATACAGCAAACAAAGTGTAAAAAACGAGGAGCTTACAACATTACAAAATTATAATAGCTCTGTCAAGAAAATAGCATACAACATAATCGAAAGGTGGACCATAATTTATAAGGGTTATTTTGGTAAGATATTTACAAAACAAATTGTGGAAAATACATTCATGAAGTTCGATCACTTTGTGTAAAAATGTAAACTCAGTCTTTGTATAAATTAACACAAAATTTAAATAATATATACATAGTTACATGCCTTGGGTTTTTTTTAAAAACTTTTTAAGCCCTGTAGGCCTAAAAGAAAAAGCTTCATCTCCTAGCACACCATGCATGACAAGCTCATCAGTCTGTATCGCATTTACTATTGCGCCAGACCAATATCTGCTTGCACCTGACCAATATCTGCTTGCACCTGACCAGTATCTGCTTGCACCAGACCAATATCTGCTTGCACCAGACCAATATCTGCTTGAACCAGACCAATAACTGCTTGCACTAGACCAATATCTGCTTGAACCAGACCAATATCTGCTTGCAAATGGCCAATATCTGCTTGCACCTGACAATATCTGCTTGCACCAGACCAATATCTGCTTTCACCAGTCCAATACCTGCTTGCACCTGACAATATCTGCTTGCACCAGACCAATATCTGCCACAGCAAAGTCAGACTTGAAGGTTTGTTAGTGATGAGAGCATTTACTGTTGCACCAGACCAATATCTGCCATAGCAAGGCCATCTTTGAAGGATTGTTTGTGATGAGAACTGATGAAATTAAGCTGCGTAAAGCGGGTTGACAAAAGCTACACTTGGGCGCCTTTTCTTTTCACGAGAGTCTCTCAGCGAGGGTCGAGGAATAGAATAAACGGAACTTGTGTCTGAACTTTCACTAAGATGGCGGTACATCCTATGCCTATAAGCATGAACTTTCGGCCTTAAAGTGACTATGTTCTCATCTACTGAGTCCAGAGAATCCTCGAAATCCAGCGCTGGGGCCATAACGGATTCATTGTGATGGTCAAAACTTGAAGCTGTACTAAATGTTGACAATGTTCTATCAAGTGGGTGGGAATACCGATTTTGTGAATAGCCATGATCTAATGATTTCATTCCTGCATCTGTGCACGTAACGTGCATATCACCGTTATAAAATTGCCAGTGTTTTTCATCTCCTTGAGCCGAACCGGATTCTTTGTTTGCCGATGGTTCGTTTAAATAATCATCCGTGACAGCGGTCGGAAATGTCAAAGTGTTATCGAACTCGCTCCAGCTGGACTCTGATGATGATGTTCTGCTACGATCTTCCAACACAGAGGCATGCGTGGCACGTTGGTAGTCAGGAGTCTTATTTGTAGATTTTGACTCACGCCTTTGCGAGCAAAGTCCCACTAAACCAACGACAATAACGATAAGTATAATACCCAAAACCAACCCTCCGGGTACAACAAAACTAAAGAATAAGTGGTCATTATTAGACTGACCATTTTTGCTTTTCTGGTCAGTGGTCTCTTTCCGTTCTTTAGTTGATGTTTCTTTATTTCCTCCAAGTGTTTCAGTGGAGTTATTTATTGGCGTAGAAGTGGGCATAGAAGTTGTGACATTAGTAGATTCTGTTTCAGCCATGATCATTGTGGGCATAACAGTTGTGACTTCAGAAGATTCTGTTTCAGCTATGGTCGTTGTGGGCATGATAGT
>BMAT01007809.1:68292-78526 GCA_019649035.1 Elysia marginata | reverse complement strand
TCTCTCTCTCTCTCTCTCTCTCTCTCCCTCTCTCTCTTTCTCTCTCTTCTACTCTCTCTCTGTCCATCTCTCTGTCTGTCTATCTCTCTGTCTGTCTATCTCTCTGTGTCTATCTCTCTCTGTCTGTCTGTCTCTGTCTGTCTGTCTGTCTCTGTCTGTCTGTCTCTGTCTGTCTGTCTCTGTCTGTCTGTCTCTGTCTGTCTCTCTCTCTGTCTGTCTGTCTCTGTCTCTCTCTCTCTGCCTCATATCCATAAACAGAAACACAGGAATTTAGGAAATATCATCTTGTTGAGCCAGAGGCCCTTCCATGGTCTTGATCCCGATCCCCACCTACTTGTAAGGAAAGGATCAAAGAGCTGCCTTGAGAGGGAAATCCATGCAGATTTTGTATCTATGCATCAGCTTGTCGACTTGGTTTTTGAATGAGTTAATACTTTGGGCAGTAACAGTGATTTTGGGGAGGCGATTCCATGTCTCAAATATCCTAAGACTTATGTAGCTTTTTCTGATATCCAGGTGGCAGTTCTATTTTGCTAATTTGTAGCAATGACCTCTTGTTCTAGTGTCTTTGTTGAATGTAAGATAGTCTTAGTTATGGAGACAGTTTGTTTGTTTGTATGCTTCTATCAAATTTCCACGAAGTTTTCTTTATGTTAAGCTTGTAGTCTTTGTTCGTATCTGAGATTCGATAGATCTGGTAGTAGTTTTGTTGAACGTCGTTGAAAGTTTTCTATTAATATTGCGTCTGATTTATTGATTGGGGACCATACACAGTTCCCGTACTTCAAATTTGAGCGCACTAGGCTTTGGAAAGAGTCGTTAGCATAGGTTTATAAACTACATTGAGTTCAGGTTTTGGTGAGGGTGTCCTCTTCATGTTATCAACTTTAAAAATCAAATCTAAATTAATCTAAGCTAATGTAAGTGATTTTTCATCGAAAATTTTTTTTTAAATTATAGACTGCTGGCTGTTTGATGACTTTGATTTCCTCATTAGAGCGTTATAAGAATGACAGGTGAAGCTTCTAGCTTTTAATTCTATTTCCTCAACAAGCAAGTTCCGGCTTGTAAGAATGTATTGTGATGTCAGATAGCAGAGCAGTTGTAATAACAGAGAATCCATCTGCCCTGCTCAGATGGATGACACCTGGTCCAGAAGTGTGCTAACTTGTCAATGATTACGGAGAAAAGTAAAAAAAGCAACAAACTTTGAAAACATTACACCAAGAAGAAATTCCATCAGCGCAGAAACACTTTCATAAAGAAATATCAAACTTGACGACAGAATGCATTGATGAACTCGGCAACCCTTTCAGAGAAGAATAAGGTGAACTGATCACATTGGACTCCAAGATAGTATCAACCTCTCAACATGGTACAATTTTCACCAGGGAGGAGAAGAGCAATTAGAATTATTTAGAAAAACTTTGACAAAATGTATAATCCCATTCAGAAAAACAAGATCGTTCACTTTTTGCTGACTTGTTTATAGTTTGTTAAAGTCGCCACTTGGATATAGATGTATTTTCCAATATGAGAATCAACCATACCGTCAGAGAACTATATGTTGTAAAAAGGCTGACCTTATCAATGCGTTTGAAGAATTCGTTGGCGCTGAACAAAATGTACCACAAGCTGGTGAATTTTAAGTTACCGGTTCAGCCTTAGTTTACTCTATTCGTGCTACCAGAGTCACATTTGAAGAGTATGCAAAAACTGATTTTGGGAAAAAGATTGATTATTTTGCTCTTACTCACTCAAGAGTATATGTCGTCTTTGAGTTTGACCAATACAAGGCAGACAGCATAAAAACGCCTGCATAAGATCATCAAGGAGTGTTGGGAGCAGACGGAAAGTGGTACTCGCTGGCATAGTACAAAACAGAAACATTTCTCAAGTTGAGCAGACTTCCAGACAGTGTTGATGGTGATGACATACGGAGATTAGAATATATATGTCAAATCATCTTCAACTTCAATGTCAATAGAAAACACCCGGAAGGAACTTTTTATGCGCAGAAGTGTTCAGTTTGACTATTTGCCTCCAACATGCGAAGTGTTGAAACAACTTTCTTTTAGAGCAGCTTACCAAGGAGGTATTATCGGGGGACAAGCTCTTGACCACCATCCACAACTACCCTCTATAGAGTTTTACGGCTGAAATAAAAAGGCGTTTGGTTATACCATTCAATGGACTGATCTGAGCCCCACTCCAGATGCCTGTAAAAAAACCTTGCAAGTGCTCTTGTAAAAAAATGCAGTGGGGTGCTCTTGTAAGAAACCAAATCTCAACTGCACTTCAATGTCTTGCTAGCCCAGTCTTCATGATGACGATGATGTCTGATATACTTATGACATGTGTTCACTTATAAGAGAGATAGAGGTGAGTGGGGCGGAGAGAGAGAGAGATAGAGAGAGAGATAGAATCTTTTCCAATGATACAACCTCTTTGCAAATATAAATATATCATTGACTAGTTTTTCTTTCTGGTGCGAGTTTGTTGTTTTTGCTTCTATTGTCGTATAAAGTATACTCATATGTATCAATATTATCTGAATTTGATACTTTTCAGCAATGAAATGGCCATTTCCTCATTAAAAGTAGATAAATATATTTTAATACTTTGAAAATCATTAGCAATATTGATGGTGTACTGAAATTTTTTTCAAACCATGGAACCGCTGCCATCTTGCATTTGTCATAACCCATTCAGTTATGTGTGCATGTTTAAATCGAATTATCATAGATATTCAAGTTGTCATATATTTTCTTTGACTTTTTCTTTTGGCATGTATAAGAACTTATCCTTTTTTATATATTTTAATTGATTTTTATAATATCGGCAAATTTGGACTTTGGCGGCCCTTTCTTTATTTTCAAGACACTTCTTAAAGATATAAGAACAGCAAACAAGAAGATAAAAGTTTCAAATGTATATATACATATCTGCATAGTAGGCTACACCGTTTATGCAGAGTTTTTTTAAAGAGACAACTAAATGTATAGCCATATTTGTTACACCATGACCCATATTGCTAAAAGGAAAATAACTTATTCAAATACTGTGTTCATAAGACGGCATTCATAGCGAATACTGTTTACACTTTTGTCTACAACTTTTATTCTTTGAAAGGTATTAAATTTTACTTATGTGTATTAGAAACTCTTGAGGTAAATTTAGAGTTTTGTCATATCTCGACATTTAAGTAATTTTTTAAGTGTCATAACTCACTTACATTTCCATGCATGTTTGTGATTTTTAAATATTGTATGAAAAATATAATGTTCTTTTACAATTGTATATAAAGTATAATATCCTTTAACTTTTCTTCTTCGGAATATATTGAAATGTTAATATTTCTATGAGACAAGTCAAGTATATATTATAAAACCTGGCGGCCGTCATGGATTTTTGGACGCCATTTTGAAAATTTGTTCTGGCCCAGACACTTTTTTAAACTACACACTATGGACAACATTTATATCTAAAGGCTTGCTTCAATCACAGTCTGAAGTTTTGACCCTTATTTAGCAAATACGCAAGCCCACTATTTTATTCTTATTTTTTCTGAAATTTCAAATAATTTTTTAACACCTGCTGTCTGAAATAAAAAAAAATAATTCGAGATGGCACTTCGTCTAAACTACAAGTACAATTACATAATTTTATGCTAAGAAACTCATTATACAAAGTTTAATACTTTTGTCCGCTTTGTAACGATAACGGCCTTTTTTGCGTTAAGCGAAATGATTATTACGTGGGTCCTGCGACAGACGATTATTTAGCAAGTTACCTTCTCAACTCACGAAGGAGCAGCAAATAAAGCGCAGCACTCTAGCGTATTGATAATATCCTTCATTGCCTATAGCCGGGTACTTCTTTAACGCATGAGTGAAGCGAAGAAATGTGAGTATATAGCCTTTCTAAAGGACTAAACATTTGAAAGTTCTTGCACACGTTTGTGATACATGTCACTTTAACTTTGGGCTAAAAGCATTCTAGGATGAAATATAATTCTCTAGTCTCCAATCTTCTTTAGTATTTTTTTTAAGGTTAAACAATGAAGCCTTCTTCAGTCCAATCGTTTTCTTCTTATAAACACCGTTACCAATATCTTTTTTTTTTTAAACTGACCACATTGGCATTTTTTTCTTTTTCTTTTTTTTTTTTAATCAGTTAACTGCTTTTCCGACAAAAAGGCATGCTGCTGAACCAATTGCCTACAGTTATTATTAGAACACCATCAGATTTTTTTAAAAATCTAGACCAGAAGTAGGATCTTCTTTTTGGTTGCAAAACAGCCGATTCGTTGATGCGACTATTGTATGAGCTAACGGGTAAAAAATCTTCTAGCTATAGTAAAGTAAAAGATAGATAAGGTCTTTAAGTTTGTCTTCCTAACCACGAACAAAGCAACAAAAATTGGAAAGATAAAATTTATTCGTTTATTGTTTCTGTCTAAAATAATTGGAAGTTGCATACCTTAGCAAAGAGCAAATTCCTGTCACGTTAGCCTTTTAACACACGTATAAACATCAATAATTCATAATAAGGCCTTTAACTTTCAGAGATCTTCCAGTGTTGTTTAGCCTATTAAAATTTAATTCTATAATTGTCTCTAAAACAGTGCGCTAAACTTTAATGTATTTTAAAAGGGTTAGATTTTAGTCTTTCTTCTTCTTCTTCTTCTTCTTCTTCTTCTTCTTCTTCTTCTTTCCTCGGTCATGCCAAATGTCCTGACAGCCTGATGTAGTGTGTCTCCAGGAGAAGGTCGTCTCTATCTCTCCACACTCCACAGTTTTTGGGTGATAAAAGGGTTTTGTAGCCACATTCGTTCTCTTTCCCTTTTTTGCAGAATGTACTCCTGCACGTAATTTTGTGCTGTTGGCTGTGATATGCCGCATGCGCACATGGAAGTTTGAATGATTTCTTGTTGTCCTTAATTTAATCAACCTTTTTTTTCCTTCATTAAATCTTTAAATTTATGATAAAACACCATCTGCGTCTTCGCAACTTAATTGTCTAGACTAGATTGCTTGTACCTCTATTTCGACAAATACAGTTGTGCATAATGTTCTGAAAGCTGGAACTATTTTAGAGTTAAGGGATATGTCCTAAAGAATGAAAATTCAAACCAACCTAGCACTTTATTGCTTTGTCTACTTAAATTACATCACAAATGAAACTTATGTGTGGCTAGTCATAATTGAAAACTATAAAGTGTCAATGAGTTTTTAAAACAATTTAGACAAGTAAAAGGTTTTTGTTGTTGTTCTTGTTGTTGTTGTTTTTTGGTTAGAGAGTCACATAATTGTAACGAGGTTGTAATTTTTTTTATTTATTCCAAGCTTACGTAGACCTAATACATCCCGTTTCATAGTATGTTCGTCTGCATCTCTCCTTACCTCCTCTCTCTCTCTCTCTCTCTCTCTCTCTCTCTCTCTCTCTCTCTCTCTCTCTGTGTGTGTGTGTCTATGACTCTCTCTCTCTCTCTTTCTCTGTCTCTGTCTCTGTGTCTGACTCTTTTTTTTCCTCTCTCTTTGATTTTGCCCTAGTTTTCTGCTACTTACTTTTCATCGGCTCCAACCTATAGCTATTAATTGACTTTGCTTGCTCTCCATAAGTTAAATATTCTTCATTCGGCCAACTTTTTCTGTCGCTAATCCTTTCGCTACTTACTCTCAGTCCCTGCCTTTTTTCTTTAAATTGTCTGCTAGTTAGGTTGCTTTTGTTTTATTGCAGTTACATTTGTAAAAAATGGTTTTAAGTTCAGTGTCATAACACGTGAAACGCAGGCCAATGGTATGCACGCTAGTTTTTTAGTCAAAACAATAATTATGTCTCTATCTATTTATCTATATTTTTCTCTACCGCTTTCTTTACTCTATGGTTCTGTAACTTTTTAAAATGAGCATAATTGGCGATGAGAATTACGTCGTGATTTCGAAAACATTAGTGTATAGGCCTACGTTTGATGCCTCTTTATCCATTTTTTTTTGTTGTAATTATGAGTCTACCATTATTTTTGTAAACGGTAGCCCAGAGCCTAAAGTGAGCAGATTCCAGTCATTACATTTCTTGAAAGCAAAAAGTTAGTAATATTGTAAGCCGCTCGTTTAAAGACCAGGCCTATATTAGATTTCAAAACACATTATTTAAGTTTTGTAGAACATTGTTGATCTCAAGCCATCCTATTTTTAATCCATTGTGTGCGAACAAGATACTATCTTTGCATGAATGTATGTAGCTAAAAATAGCGCATTATTTGACCTTTGTTATCGGGAAAAACCGAAAAAGGAACGTGTTCGCACACGTACATGGGTTTTCCCCTTATATTTTAAGAATATCATGTAACTCAGGCTTTTACGTTGCAAGGATATTAAACACAGCAAGCTGAAGTATTGTACAATTTTAAGCAAGGTTTTCAGTTGCCTGATGGTTCTAGACATCTAGATCTAGATATATTAATATTTTGTTTTCAAATTTCTCTTGCTTTCATTATTTAAAAAAAATCTTGCTCCATCTGACTAAGATCTCAACATCTTACAACTGATCGGATAATAAATAGGATCTAGAAAAGTAGAATCTAGATCTAGAAAGTAAGTAGCCTACATTATTTAATGTAAATCTATTTACGGCATTAAGATTTCGTTTAAACTGACATCGACGCAAACAAGGTTGTAAAAAAGGATTCATCGAGGCTATTAAATTATCTAGAATCAAGGTTAAGCTGGATATCCAGATTTAGACCATATAAAAATTATATAAGTTCATCCTGTGGATTTTAGATCAGAGAAAACCTCTTTTAAACTTTTAAACTAGGCCTTATAAACTTTAAAAAGCTAATTCAGTATAATAGGTTTACATTAGTTTCTCAAGCTCTAGAGCTAAAAAATAGATCTAATTTTCCGCATCATCAAGTTTATGCTTTTAAGTAACTTTTAGAAGATTTCGAGCACTAACCTTTGTCACCTGGTGTTAAAAACCCCAGTAAGGTTTTATGTATGTCGGTAAATATTCAGTTATAAATTCATAGTAATAAAAGCTACTAGATTCTATGCTCTTTATGTTGTTTTTATTTTTATCATCGTTATAAATACTACTACTACTACTATTACTACTACTACTACTACTACTACTACTACTACTACTACTACTACTACTACTACTACCGGTACTACTACAGTTACTACTATTACTGCTACTGCTAATGATCATGATAATAATAACAATAATAATATTAAAAATAATGTAGTAGTAGTAGTAGTAGTAGTAGTAGTAGTAGTAGTAGTAGTAGATTAGTATTATAGAGAAAGAAAGAAAGCTATGGAAACCTAGTAGGCCGACACAACAGTGCTAGACCGAAGACTACGATGAGATGGTAAAGAATAAGTATATAATTAGCATTAAAGAAATACGATCAAAAACTTAGATCTATCAACAGACAAGACGAAAGACACAACAAGACAGTGCAAGACAGATTATTAACATAAGTAGGATTCGAATCCGCACCATTCGCCGGCACCCACCACCTTGCCAGAGCAGAACCCAGACGAACAGACAACTCTGCCATCCACTTCCTCAAAAATTAAAGTTTCAGACAGACTTTGTAGTTGTTACAAATAGTTAAACCCAATAATTATTGTAAATCTCAAACAAATAATTTATTTATTTTTTTTGGGGGGTGGTGGGGTGGGTGGGGGGAGGGGTCTCCTTATTATGCAAGGTCAATTTAGTTTTAGCCCTCTTTCAAGGCAAAAAGGACGTTTTACCCTGATCAACTTTATACATTGAGCTTCTTTTTTACGAAAAAAAAATTGAAATGACAAATAAGTCTGAAATAATCGTAGGTGTTCAGTAGCAAATTGCAGAAAGCGAGGTCAGCTGTGTGGAAGCAATAAGAGCATGCATTAGCTTTTATTTTTAAAATTTAAAAACGTGTTCGCTTAAGTCTTGTTCTTAAATTCTTGAAATAAAGAACACTACTCCATTGCCTGTATTTGAACACCAGTCTTGGAAATGTCTGAGCAACCTAGACGCAACGGAGGTGGAAGAAGGAGGACACAAGATGAGGTATTCAAGTTTTTCTAATAGTATTTCTCCTAGAGCGATTTCTACTACTACTACTACTACTACTACTACTACTACTGCTGCTGCTGCTGCTGCTGCTACTACGGCTGCTGCTGATTCTACTATTACTACTACTACTACTACTACTACTACTACTACTGATACTACTACTTCTTCTTTTTCTTCTTCTTCTTTTCTTTGTTTTTTTTCTCCTTCATCTTAATCTTCTTCAAAATCTTTTAATTTTGATCTTCTTTTATTATCTCAAAGTATCTTAAGGTATTTATATCAGAGAGACTGCAGAAACTCGCTGGTTTTAAAATGTCACACGCATGTTGCTTGCAAAGTCAAAATGCCGATGTTTGCTGTTTATTGAAGGCATTTCTCTTCAGTCCTAAAAGCCCATAACATCTTGGGTTCAGTTTATATAGTCAACCTACCTACACGAAACGCCTTGTAGGGTGCACAAGTAAAAATTTGAAAAGCAACATACTGGGACGCCTCACATTGAGTACTTCAAACATTAACCCTGGCCCCGTGCTACACTATAGCAGAATACTATGCTCCTGTATGGAACAAAACTTCTCGTACCGAATTGTTGCCATGAAACTGTCCTTGAGTACAATGACAGGCTGTAAAAAAGAACCACAGGGTCAGTTTAAACAGATTCTCTATACAGAACACGGCCAGACTGCTTACATGGCGTCTCAAGAAATCCCCAAAAGGCCATGGTATAAATAAGAAATAAAACAACAGACCACACACTGTCGGCACAAGTTTGGATTGACAATTGTAATAAAAATAGATGTATATGTTTGCTCCTTTTTCATCTATGTAGAGCATAGATGTGTTTCACTTTTGATCGAAAGATGTGTACAGTTGATTTATAATTAGAAAATCAACTGTCCAATTTATTTACTTAAGCTATAAGCAAACTTATTATTCTTGGTTGTGGCTCAGGTGCAGAAATCAAGCACCAATCAAGCACCAACAATTTCACCAACCCATTTCTAGTTATTAAAATACGTTCTTTAAGTTACTATCGTAAATTACATGTATGTGTTTTAATACTGTAGATTGATGACTGGGATTCGTAACATAATAATTTATTAATAATAACTGTAACGTAGCAAATTTTTAATGAAAGCCTTAATTTCTAGTCATTCTTACCTTTTACTGCATGTTGTGAAGATTTTTTTAATGGATTTTATGCTTGTATATATATATACGCGTATTTTATGTTGTTTTTTTGTTTTGTTTTTTTTTAGAGCCATGCTACTGTAACGCCTTGAGCTCACGTGTGAGGAAAGGTGGAATGCAAATAAATAAATAAATAAATAAATAAATAATGTGCGTTAAATTTCACCTCTTAATCTTATTGCAAGTTACTGATTTTAAAGATACTAAGCTGCAGTACAAAAGTTATGGTCATTGTCTTGTTACATGTACTTATAGGACGTCCCTCGAAGATCAAAACGGTCCCTTGCTGGTTAAATCAATAAACTGCACTGGGTTTTTTATTCCCGATACTTCAGGCGAATCTGACTCATGAGGAAGCGATCAAGAAACAAAAGAATCGAGAAGCCGCCAAGAAACACCGTGAGAAGAAAGAGAAAACCCTGATTGCCCTTAAAAAGGTAAATTTTTTTTATTTCGCGGTTACATATTTTTTTTTTATTTTGCACAAAAAATGCATTCTTTGCAATCGTTATGACTTTTATTTCCTCTCAATTTAGCTAGCTTTTAATATGTCTAATAATTTTTAAAATGAGATACGTACTCGTATTACTTTTTTGTGTCTATAATATGCTCATTATTCATTACTCGTGGTTGTGTTACGATGAATTTTCTGCACGTATGAAAATTTCTATATCTGTTTGTGTGTTTATTTATCTTTCTAGTTATGCGTGTGCCTGTTTGTCCATCTATATATCTACCTATCTATACATTGCAGATTATCTATCTTTATATCTAATTATCTAAAATTATCTACCGAACTGTCTATCTATTATGTGTATCTACCTATCTATCTTAGTATCTAGCTATCTATCTATCTATCTATCGATTTCTTTAAGTAATTTATTCATTATCACAATGTAAACTGCTCAGCTCTACTGGCTCTCTGGTCTAGCGGTAAGACACTCGCTCAGAGATCGGGAGGTGC
>BMAT01007809.1:27452-40866 GCA_019649035.1 Elysia marginata | reverse complement strand
CCCCTTTCTCCTATAAAATGGCCCTGACATCATCGCTAATGATGGACTGGGCTTGTAAATATTTTCAATCAAAAACCTATAAAATTACCTTCATTTTATTTTATTTTTATCTTTCCCCTTTAGGCTACTGTTTTATCCTCTTCTCAATGTAATGTATTTTTATATGTTACTGGTCCCTATTTCGTTCTGTTTCTCATAAAATCACGAAGCAACATCTCGGTCTTCAACTTCTGTAACATGGTAGTAACTATGCTCCGCAGAGCCTAAAACAAACAAAAACAAAAACACATAGCAAAACCTAGGTTCTATCTAAACCTAGGCTCTATATTTAAAAAAACTTCTAGATCTAGATCTAAAACCTACATTATCTAGATTCATTTCTAATTTTAGAAACCTAATCTACACTGTAAATGTAAACCTAGATTCAGCGACGAAATTGGGAAACAGTCAATAATAAGCCCTATAAGTATAATTTAGTTATGGGTTTTCTACTGCCTCTGGTCTTTTTGGATGTGTAAAAGTGAAACACATTTCTTTATCAATTCTTGCATTGCCCTGTGTTGTTTTGTTTGTCCTCAAATTTCTATACTCATATACATTATTGTTTCCAATTTCCCTCTCCGTACGATGCAACATCTTGGCCTTTATCTCCTAAAAATGGCAGTGAGAGTATTGAACAAAAAAAATTCCCTGCAAAGCCTGATTTAGATCCAGACCTAATCTAGACTCTATGTTTAAAAGTCTTCTAGGTTTAGATATAGCTAGATCTGAAATCCAAATTTCTAGAATTGAGTCAAGTTGTAAACACTTCGTCTAGATTTAAGACCAAGATCTAATCAAGATTAAACGACGAACATTGTTTTTGGGAAGTGTTTTTTTATGTTTTTGAGCTTTTCACATTAAAGCGTAAGTTTGTACGTTTGATTGTTTCAAATTTCATACATGAAAGCTGTTATAAACGAACATGAACTTTAAAGCCATAGTGAGAATTTCCAAGAGGCAGTGCACAAAGAATGTTCAACATGAATTGAAACAAACGTCATAGAAAACAACTACATCTTGGAATGAACGTCAAGCTTAAGCAATGGTTAGGCTTCAAATCTAGATCTAGGCGTTGGCTCCGTTTCAGATTTTAAGTCTTGAAAATGAGCTCTTCTATACCTTAATTTAATGAAAAATTACGCCTAGCAGCGTCCGTGATTGGTTAAAATAGCTTCATAAATTTTCAGACCTCTGCATACTGTCTGTGAGGCAAGAATCTCTAAGACACAGACAGACAGACAGAACAACATTACTAACTTATATAGGACTTATTTTACCTGAAGTTCACTCATTTTGTCGGATATTTTTACAGTTTTGTTATCATATTTTCATGTCAAAGAGTAGCATTGTATTTTCCTAGAACAGGAACCTAATGAGTTAACATCTTTGTGAACTCTACAGAATATCCATTGTCATCATGATCTTTGTAAACTATGGTGGTGGAAAATATTGGTTTTTCAAACACAGCAAATGGAACGGAATCACTGTAGCTGATCTTGTCTTTCCTTGGTAAGAAATATCTTTTTCTGAAACTGTGTCATAATGCAAAAACTGTTGATGTAAGTAAGTATAATGGTATAGCAAAGTGACAAAAATAACTCAAAACAAGGTAGTAAGTGTTTTAGCTCACAGCTGACGTAATAATTATTTGAAAAAGTAACTGGTGATATTTACCATATTTCTAAAAGTCATATATTCTGTCCCTAACTCTAAATTGTACTGCTTTACTTGCATTACTAAAAATTGACAATCTGTTAATCACAAAAGGTTAAGATTTAAACTTTTTTTTATCATTGACACCTAGAAATTGCTTTATCTAAACAATAATTCAATACCCTGACCTGCCGTTCCTTTGTGATTCTTACAATTTTTACAGAAAAAAATCTAGAATTTCTGCTGTTTTCAAGGGTTGGTGATTTTTTACTCTGTAAAATCAAAACTTTAAACCAAAATTAATGTATAAGTGGTCGTTTTTTGCCTTTCAAATATCTATGTGCAGGATTCTGCTCACCAAACTTAAGGTTTCTTTTAGTGTCTGTTATTGTGCAGCCACATTATTGATGAAGTTATCATTTTTTTTTGTCAGCAATCAATAGATTTACTTTGTATGTCAAAGGAAAAATGCAGACCTGCCATTCATACAGATTAAATCAGTATTATACTGATTTTTTGCCAAAAGTACAAAAATACTGATTTTCTGATTTTTATTACAAAATACTGATTTTTTTACTGCTTGGAGCTATCACTTAATGAGCCAAACTTCAGAGTTAAATTTCACAGTTTTTGTAATTTTTTTGTTAATAATCTGAAAGTAAGATATGAGTACTGTACCAAAATACTTTACCATAGGCCTTCTGTATTATTAAATGGAGCATGTCAGTCTTTATATTATTTTTTTAAAACAAATTAAATTACAATGGCCACATTGAAATTGAAGTGTTAACGTTTTTACTAAAAAGTGCCAGAGTTTGTGAGTACTGGTACATGGTTATACAGATTTTTTAGCTCAATTATACTAATTTTCCATTTTGAAGAGTGGCAGGTCTGAAAATGATTTGAGGAAGAAATTGGTTTTCTTTATTACAGGTTTGTGTTTATCATGGGCACTGCGATGGCTCTCAGCTTCCAGAGCCAGATCCGTCGCAACATACCAAGGTGGAAGATGTTTACAAAGATTGTCAGGCGATCAGCCACACTCTTTCTGCTGGGTCTGCTTATCAACTCGTTTGGAGTCAGCAATGGTGTGAAGCAACCTCAAATCCTTTTTTTTTTACTTTTTCAAAAAAAATTTTAAGCCAAAAGTTTTAATACAAACAACATTCCTTTAATATAGGTTATCTAAAATAAAAATATAACATATTACTATTTGTGAGGCAACCTGTGTAAGTGTAAATATGGCCAAGTCAGAATTTCGACATATTAAGTTATTAACACTTTCTAACACTGTCTGTTCTTCCCGTAAAAAGGTCGAAAAACTCAATGACTCGACATATCTGCTTGTTGAGTTGTTTCATTTTGAAGATGATATAATGATTTACTGTATATTATATCCTTGTATTGAAAGGGTTCTAACTCCTAAATAGTCTGACTGAGCAACTTGTGCTTGATTGAATCTCGTCTCTTTCAGGCGTTGAGTTTGAAACATTCCGAATACCGGGAGTTCTGCAGAGATTTGCTGGGACGTACCTGATAACTGCCACAGTGTACTTATTCCTGACTCCACAGTTTTATCCAAATCAAGTAAGTTTACAATGAAGTGTCTTGCAAATACTGAAATGAACTCAACACACCAGGAAAGTTATAAAATTCACTTCTGTTGTGATCTTAAAGCAGTACTATGGATGATTCCTTTTATTTTTGTAGTATACATCCTTTTTGAAAATAACAGATATAATAAATTTATTTTCCAGGGCTGCACAAAAGTCATCCTTGTTTTCCTTGTTGATCTTAACTAAATAATTGTCAAAGTGTTTTTTAATGTTGTAACTTTTTTATTGTTTTGTCAAAATGCTCTGTGTGTTATTCTAGTTCTGATTCACCTAGTGCGCAATTGTACTCAATACATAATTTTTTTACCATTTTATAAAGTTTCAAAATTTGAAACCAAATGCTTTACTGGTTTTTATACCTCCCTTGCTGCAAGCGTAAATTGTTGATGCTTTGTTGAACAATAGAAGGGGGGCAATTCAAAATTTTAAAAATAATTTGACAATGGGGGCTTGATGGAGATGTACACATGCATGCAATTTGATATGTCATCTTTTAAGCTGCGTATGGCCATTTTTCAAACCTTGAAAGACAACCATTATTTTTAAGTAGGACATTTATTCAAATTTTGATAAATTATTTTTCCTTTAACACTGATGTGTTGAGATTAAAAATATGGAATTGACATGTTATGCACCCCCCTCCCACTAAAAAAAACTCAAACAACTGAGCATTGACTATATACAATTTTTGAGTGATATCTATTTGGGTTCTGAGCTATCTTACTGGTAAGAGAATTCAAAAAATTTGAGTGTTATCTTTGAGGAAGTGAAAAAAAATCTTTTGCAACGCTGCGAAAAAAAATCATAGTCATGAGATTCTACCTAGATGCCTTTGATTTTTTCTGGGGAAAAAAAAGCAAACTCTTTTTGCACAAGCTATTTTGATATCAAATCTGGGGAAATGTTAAGAAACTTGCTAAGTACAGAATATTAGGTTATTGCAAAGCGGTAGAATGTAATGAAATAGGTATTTAGAGATGAAAGTTTAGATATATAAAGGGTAATGATGATATTTATACTACAGGTTTAGTTATAAGTTGACTGCTGGTTTCTTGTTTCGTTTTATTTTGTTTTCTGTTTTGTTTTTTTTTTGGGGGGGGTTGTCTTGTGGAGTTCCATTAAAATACTCACAAAACGGTCAGCAAAAAGAGGCATCTAAAATTATTATTTTACAATAATTTTAACGTTGGTAATAAAATCCATAAATATCTATTCTTTTAAAGTGCCAAATGAAAATTCCTCTGTCAAAACTTAAGTTTATTCAATGTTGTGGTTCAGGAGAATAAGCTATGTTGGGCTTTTATTTCAACTATTTCTGCACTATATTTTGTGCTGGTGGGGCTTGCTCAAAGGTTTTTTTAGATCATGTTTTAGAATCAACTTTAAAAAAATGATTAGTTTTTGGTCTACTAGACTTTTTGGAATTGCATTCATTGCGAACGAGAGGCACAGGAATCCCAAGGCTATGCAACCAAAAGCTTTCTGACTCTGCAGGCCTAGGCACTTTGACTCTCTTCATAACCAAACAATCTCCTTTGATTTTCAGCTACTTTATAATTTGGCTAGAAACAGCTACACTGACATAGCCTGGAAGGTGAGGGAAGCCAAGGCAAAAAATTTAACTAACCCTGGCTGGCTGTTACTAAATAACAGACCAACAATCTTTGGTGTTGGTTGTCACTTTTGTTACTGTTATGTTAGTTAGCCTAACTTTGCAAGCCTCCTTTTTTTTGTTTATATGTCATATTAGCACCTGCAAATATTTGCAAAATACTTTCAAAAGGCCTAAGTAGAATATGCGCGTTTTGTTATCGTTGTTTGTTTTTTTTTTGCCTTTTTTGTGTTAATTTACCTCAAATGTCGCCGCCAATACAGGATGCCATAGGTGTCACCATTAGGTCATACTTGTGATGGGTCTCTATCAGGATTGAGAATGGAGCACAAAATTATAGTTCTTGCCTGCAACCAATTGGCCTCAAAGAGGAAGTTTTCCAGCAGGAATTATAATTTGCATTCTAATCTGGTTAAGAAAATATTCAGTCCACATTGTCTTGATATATCGGTTTGACGAAAAAAAATTTCCCCAGTTACAACTTGTGTTAGACCACCTTGAACAGGGAAAACAAATATGAAAAAATATCAAACTCAACTAGAGAGTTGGCAGGATAGAGCAAAAGTTTATATTGTATATATGATAATAAAAGGTGAATTTAGGTTATCACATAAATGATGGATATAGTATAAAGGAAAGACAGGGAGGCAGAGTAGAGTTATAATAAGTTTACAGATCAAACAAGTGCAACAAGAATTCCCAAGTTACTACCAAAAATATGCTAACCCAAGTTACAAAAAACCAAAAAGCTTTTCACCCCAAATAATAGAATAACCTAAAAATTACATCTAGTTTGGCCAGAATATAATAAAGGTCGAGCTCAATAAAATACTTATAGGCTTTAAATGCGACTGCAAATATCCAGCGATGACAGTCTGACAATTGTAGAGTCCAAGGGTAGGAAGCTGGACGCTCCCAAAGACTAACAAGTGAGGCAGACATGAAACGTCGGGAGGCAGGGCTTCCGTGACCAGTAAAGGACTGGAGGAGAGAGGGGCCTCATAGGCCGGCTAGTGACCACAGGACGGTCAATGTGATGGGGGTGTTGCCAGAGAAGACTGGTATATAGCACACATACCCCAGATAGGTAACGCCAGGAAGACTCAGACACTCAGCAGCCATGTAGCATCACCGACAATCTTGGGGCCAGCTACAAATCACTGTAAACTACTATGAATACTACCCCGCACTATGGCCAAATTACACTATGGCCCTGTGTAAAAGAGGTTTATACAATATATACTCAAAAAAAAAAAAAACACAAGTCTTCAGGGACTATGCCACTGGATCCTGACTTGCAAGAATATTTAAACTACTTAACCCCTTACACTTAGAGAGATCCTACCTCTGAGACTGCCGCGTAAAAAACTATTTGTGATCCAATTTCTAATTACACTCGCTACAGAGATGCACTCACCACAGCAAAAGGATATTTCAGCAAGATTAAAACATGCAAAAAGATACTCAGTACTCCGAGAAGCATGTATGCTTAGTCAAGCAGTACAAACACACACACACACACAAGCATAACGTTGGGCTAGCTAATACGAATCATGATTAAGTATTGCAAAAGGTCAACACAAACATTACAAGGCCGTCCTAACACCCCATATGCCTTTTTATTGAAAATCAAAATTGACAGCTTACTCAAATTTCAACACAGATGTAATATTATTTGAAAGATGCATCCTAGACCTCCACAAAAACCCATGAAAATGTTCTTGTTCCTTTGAAATTTGTTGTTTGGCTGTGTTAACAAATTGAAATGTACTACTTTTTATGCAGTCATGGCAAGTTGCTTAGGTTTGAAGTTTTGCAACTTTTTTTCTCATACTTTATGGGGTTATTTTTATCCTTTAAGCCAATATTCTTTTTATGATTCATCTAGCAATAGCAAAGATCTATTCAACAAACTATAGTTTTATGAACATGTAAGTGTAATACCCATTAAACAAATATAAAGTTTCAATTATAAACGAAATACAATGTGAATTAGTTTTCTGTTTTTGTTTTCTCTTTAATTTCAACATTTATTAAACATTAATGCCATCACAAAATCTATTTTCAAAACTGCTCTTGAGTCCATTTCCTTCCCAATCAGGCTCACAATTTAGTTTTATTCATTCCTTGCAAAAGACAAGTCAATACTACTTGGAATTTGAATCTCAAAATATAAGATAAAATCACCAAAATTTTCAAAGTATACTTAAATTGATCAGAAATGCTGGAATATATGATTTTCTCTGTTCATGTGTTGTTTTCAGTTCTTCACATCGTTGTATATTTTTTTTGCTTTGTTTTTTGTTCTTTTTCAAAATTTTGTGCTTTTATGCTTCTTTAATATAGCTTGTTTAAATATCATACTAGGTGAATATTGTGGAACATATATAACTTTTTTTGTCACTGAAAGATAGCATCTTGCATTTGTAGCTCATTGACGTAAAGCTGTTAAATGTATAATTTTTGTGGTAAGGCTTACTGTTATAACAACTATGGGGAAGGTTCCAAAAAGAAAAAATGGTTGAGTTTGCCTCGTCATTGTATTGCACCCATTTTAACACTTCTTTTATTATCGCTGAGAGTCTATTTTTTGTGGGAACAAAGAGGTTAAGGAAAGGAGAACTGGAAACAAGTAACCTACTGCTTTGCACTGACCAAATGGAACTTTAATACCAAAGATAATTTGCAATAGTTAATTTTTATTGTGTGTGAATAGGTTAGTATAATGTTGGTCAGCATGTTCCTTTCATATGCACAGATATGTAAAAAACGATAATGATATAAGCTGCGGTGATGGGACAGGCTTTGTTTAGTACTCCATGTATGCTGTGAACAGTATCAGATGATGCACATCTTGTGAAGTTCATGGAATTTACACTTTTGAGATTGAACTAGGTTTGGTCAAGTATGCTTCACCTTAGTCTATCTAAGATAAGAAGTCACTGTACTGGGCTGCAATATGACAAGGATTTGTTTTATTGGTTGATAATGCTTAAGCTTTTTATGAATAAGTCAAATTAAGCTGCTAATTACGATTTTGTTTTGTCATGCTCAGATTCACACTGTTACAGAAGACTGATGCCTACAAATTATCCTATAGAGGTTTTTTTGTCAGCCTTGAAAAAATAGCTCAAGTGAATAACATATACTTGCAAGTTATTGCAGTCTTCAAAGTAGAGTATATGTCATATATAAAAAAACTGCCTAGACTCAGCTCTATCAGAACACCAAACAAATGATTGTATACAATTTATGTATCTCATGTAGAGTCCATTTATTTGTTTGGGGTATTAAAATTTGGAGGTTATTTTGTATTTATAATACAGTGGAATCCGTGAGAAATCAACTTGCTTGAAGTCAACTTGGTTAAAGTCAACACCTCGCAACAGTTCCGTTTTTAACCTTCTTTATTTAAGTAACTTTATTTTGCATGAAGTCAACAGTTTCGGACCTATTTCCGCTTAAAGTCAACACCTCGTGGCCAAATGGAAAGATATGAATTATATATAGAGAGACCCTAGATGGGTCTTGGGAGAGACAGAGGCAAAGAGAAATAGCGGAGGTGGGTGGGCACTCTTTGTTTCTAATCATGATTTAAGACACTGTGTGCAGCCCTTGCTCGCCTGCCTGGGCCCACTGGCCTGGCGAGGGCTAGTGGGGAAGAGGGGCGCTAGTGCGGCTGGACAGAAGACAGTGACAGGTGCTGATTGGTGCAGTTCACTGATGGTTCTCCCACTCCTCCCTGCCTCGCCAAACCAGTGCAAACACAGTGTTCATGTTGCACATACCAACGCATTCCATCCCTGCATCTACATCTAGGCTAAGCTGGCCTTCATCATTTCTATGACTCTGGGTATGTTCCCAGTGGTTATGCTGCGCTTGTTGAATTTATCTAGTTCTTAGAGATTGCAACATGTTGCAACCCCCCCCCTCCCCCCACCATGAAAATGGATAAAGTCAACCTCGCTTAAAGTCAACACTTTTTTTCGGTCCCGAGGTGTTGACTTTATCCGGATTCCACTGTATAAACATCTGTTTGTTCAATCATTGCAAGTAGTCTTAACATACTAGTTTGTGTTTGATCATTTAGTGTGAAATCTGTGGCATTGTTCACCAATTATAATTTTTTCTTCCCTCAAGCTGGGCAAGTTTCCAAGCATCCGTGACATTACACGCTTCTGGCCCGAGTGGATTGTCAATCTGGTGTTTGTGGCCTTGCACCTCAGCATCACAATGGCCATGCCAGTCCCTGGTTGTCCCAGGTTGGGGGAGTATAGCATAGCTATAATTATACTTATACTCAGCTTTATTGATCTGTAGTTTTGAGTTGTAATTTGTGTGTTTGTGTGTGAATTGGGTCATTAGGGAGCTAAAATATTCAAGGAATCTAATCAACAGCTAAGGTCTTAGTAGAATAGTATCTGGTTAAGCGCACGTCAGATAAAATATATGTACGCTACAGTTTAACCAACGCCAAATCACGATGACCGATTTTTTTCTGTATGATCAGTATACCCTAAACACACGCAACATCGTCTAAGCACATGCTATGATTTATGAAATAGGTAAAAATAAGTGGATTAGGCACGGAAAAAGCCAGAATCACTCAAGAGGGATTCTTATCTTCCTTTGTTGTCATCACTACAATGCTACATTTACATATTTTGTTTTGGGAAGACTTGGGGGCAGGAGTGTGAAGAGGGGGCATGGAGGGTAAAAGGTGGACAAAGGCATGTCGAGAGGGAATAGTTTGTGTAGACCTTAGAGCAAGCGAAATGATCATGACGCAATGTTCACTTCACCCATGCCACACTGACAGGTAAACTCCTTCCCCATTGGTCTCCGATCCCCCCTTCCCTCTTTGGTCAACAAATAGTTGGATGGTTGCAGTGCGATAGCCTAACTGGTAAGCCAAACCAGTAGATAGATCTAGATCACTAGGTTATACAATTGGAATCCTGATAAAGTCAACACCTTGAGACCGAAAAAATGTGTTGACTTTAAGCAAGAGTTGACTTCAACCATTGTAAAGATATAAAGAAATACATAATGGAACTGCACAATAGTATTGACTTTAAGCAAGAGTTTCCCTTAAAGGTGTTGACTTTAAATGGATTCCGCTGTACATGTATCCCTGGTCAGTGATATTTTTGTCTATACCCTGTCAATTTGTGTGGTCCAGGGAAACAATTTGGTTTTTAGGCATATTCTCTCGTTTTTATTTAAACTAAAGGGAAGTAACTAGATATAGTAATTTTTACTACTTTTTATAAATGCACCATCTCCTAAACGTACGCTATTTGAGTCTCTTGAGTGCCATGCGTTTAACCGGATACTACTGTATTTTGAAGGCCTCTTTGAAAAGTCAAAATCATCCATCTTTGATTTTAAAAAGACAAATCAAAATTTGCTATATAATATTTGGACAGTCCTCAATTCACATTTTTAATTATATACATCAAAGATGAAAAAGAAAATGTAGAAATCTTTCCTTAAGTAGACCCTATTTGCTGTTGGAAACTTTGTCATTATGCTAAAGATAGACCTCTGGCTGACTGAGTCATGCCATGATATAATAATTAATTTGTAGTTAATGCAATGCTGCCGGTGTAAGTTTATTATAACTTTATTGTAGCCTTTTAAATGTCATGTAGTTTGTGTGGAATTCATTTTTCTCATTGATTTATTTTTACTTTTCTTTGATGTTTTGGGTTGTGTGTGTGTGGCAGGGGCTACCTTGGCCCAGGTGGACTTGAGCAGCACAGCAAACATCTCAATTGTGTTGGAGGTGCCTCAGGTTACATTGACAGAAAAATTTTTGGAGAGAAGCATATTTATTCTAGCCCAACTTCTAAGGTAAGTTTGATATTATACTGTGTCAGTGGCTAATGTTATGATGGTAGTTATGGAATTACTTAGGATTGGATTTTGAAATCTGTCTCGTGTACGTTTGTCTACTCTGTGCCAAGGAAAATAATAGACTTGCTGTAGTGTATTAGCTCAATTAGTGGGGTGGTTGACTTCTATATGAGAAGACCTGGATTTTATCCTCAGTCCTGGCAAATCTTTATTGCTCACCTGTGCCATCCAGGGCTGAAAGAGAACTAGATCTAGTGCTCTTTAGGTTCAATAAAGTGAATGCTGAGAGGTATGCAATTGCAAAACACCTTACCATGCTGAGTTTCAAAAGTACCTAGAATTCTTTCACTTGACCACTAATGCCTAACTTTCGTTTTGAGTTGGTCTATAGGATAAACTCATCTTATATTTTAATGATACATATGCATTGATATGAAGATCAAATTCTTAACATGTATTTGCAAACTGTGTGATTTTTTAAAAAATGTATTTTCAAATTTTAAAAAGTTGTATAGATTGTGGCCCTTCTGGGATGATAGATATGGATAAATTCGAATTAAGAACAAGGATTGGTACATTTTAAACAATTTAGGGCCTTTTGGGGGGACAGTGAAGTTCTATTCTTTATCTATTAAATTTAATTTTTGTTTTAGTATTAGTAAGTTTTTATCCTTTCACACAGCTTGAATTCATGATCTATCATGTAATCACATAAAATTAAAATTCCCTGCTGCATGCTAAAGAAAATTTCAAACGCAAATAGAAAGTAAGGGTCTATCTAGATCTAGGTCTAGAATTTTTTAGAAGATATGTAGATATTAGATATAGGCTCTTAGTGAAGGAACCAGATCTAGATCTAAAATTTTCATGATCATGTAGAAACCAGTTTCTAGTAAAGATCTAGAACCTAAATCTAGCAATAGTGTATCCAGTGCATATATGTCACTTTCATCTTTTGTTTCCATTGAGTAAAGTGCCGAGTAAATATCTTTAAAATTTTTGTAAACATGTGGAAATATTTAGAAGGCTAAATGTTTATGTTTTTCAATCATTATTCCTTTTGATCTGCCACATGATTACTTTTAAAAAGAATGTCCACTTTATCTAATTTTAAATAGAGTGTAGGAAGGAAAAGAGCAAATACCTGCTTGCTTATTATGGGTGAAAATTTCTTCATTATTTATTCTCATTTTAATATCTGACTAATCATAGATGTTCATACGCAGGAGATCTATCACAGCACTGTTCCTTATGATCCAGAGGGCTTGCTAGGAACTCTTAACTCCTGTGTGTTGTGTTTCCTTGGTCTACAGGTAACTTATAATGGACTTTTATCCCTAATTAGCCTCTTTTAATCTCCAGCTGTCTGTCTGTCTGTCTCTTGCTCTCTCTCTCTCTATCTTTCTTTTTCTCTCTCTCTGTTCATCTCTATGTCTGTTTTCCTGTCTGTCTCTCTCTGTCTCTCTTTTGCTTCGTCTCTATATCTGTTTGCCTGTCTGTCTGTCTTTCCTATAATAATTATACTCTCTCTCTTTCCTTTTTTTGTGTGTATCTCTCTCATCCTGTGTACCTCTCTGGTATTGACCCTTTTCTGTGTTTTTAAGTGCCTTTGTCAGTCTCCTCTCTCTTCAATCCAGTATATGCTGTAAAACCTAACATTATATCAAACAATTGGTTAATTTAGATCAAAGCTAAGATTATTGGGAGGGGGGGNNNAAATTAAAATTAAAGTAAATTACCTTCTTCAAAACCTCTTATGAGCATTACTCTGTTATTGGAGCTCAAATGATCTTTCACTTTTATGATTCACAATAGAGTGGACCTTGTATCCAACAACCTTGGACTCAACGAACCTTTGCATTCAACAAACTGAAACAAAGTCCCGATTTTTTCTCTTTAAGCATAACAAATGTCCTTGGTTTAGAGCAAACTAATTTCAGACTAACCTCTTTTTCAACAAACCAGAAGTTAAACTGAAACTAATCGTTGGTCTTTTTTCTGGTATGTCGTACACTTTATCAACGATGCTGCTTGTATCATAGAATGAAAGAGAAATTAGAGTATCAAAGGAAACACCGGCTAGCAATGCAAAAACTTGTATCAGTTTTTGTGTGTTCTATTCCCCTTAGTTTTAAGTAAGGTTTCAAGGTCGATAAATAAGGTATAATTTTTCTTCTGTAGTTCTTTTTGGGTTACTTTAAAAAGACTTTTCTTTGAACGAACGTTCGCTTCAACAAACTTTGTATATTTTCTAGCAAAATTAATTTGATCCGAGCTCTACCGTAGATAATGGCGGTTAATATGATTGCATGTCTGGACTCTTGAAATAAAAAAGATGTTGTATTTATTTCTCAGGCTGGCAAGATTTTGTTTGTTTATACTGACTGGGTTCAACGGACACGCAGGTTTTTCATCTGGTCACTTGTCTTGGTAAATGCAGTTAATAAAATTTATAATAACAAACTCTGTCTGTCTCTCAATTTTCCTCTTTAAGTGTCAACAGCTGCTTATTTTATATTCCAATCTTTATCACAACCTTTCTTCTACACAAGAACAATCTCATGTAAGAAAATTCTTGTTATTAAAATACAGTAGAACATGAATATAGCGGCAGCCGCTGCAGCGGGACCAT
>BMAT01007809.1:10587-23498 GCA_019649035.1 Elysia marginata | reverse complement strand
TTTTGCTAAAAAAATTTCTATCATCTTTTCCAGTACTTATTTTGTCCAAGGCTCATGGTTCTGTGGCAACACTGGTTAGCTATTATGTCTTGAAATTGATAATGAAAAAGAAACATAGGATGTTGTTTATGTTACCTGTCTAGTTCCGTAGACATTTGACAACACTTTTTGTTAAGACATAAATTTTCAATCATTTTGCTTTTCCAAAATTTATTGTAAACATAATGTCCTATAGAAAACAGCATAAGTTTGGTTTTTTTTTGTTTTTTTTTCAGTTTTGAAAGAAGAAAAACAAAATTATCTTATAAAATTAGCCTAACAATACTAATGGTTAAGGTAGAAATGAGTGCTTAGTATAAAACTGAATACTTGTTATAGAACTTCATATAAATTATATCAAAGGCCGTTAGAATTTCAGTCTGATATGGCTGGTATCAAGATGCACCATTTAGGATTGACTCTTCTCCCCAGGTCACTGTCGTACGTTCTGGTGATGTCTGCCATGTCGTTTTTCTTGCTCATGATCTGTTACATCCTAATTGATGTCTACAAAGTGTGGAGCGGAGCTCCTTTCTCTTTCGCAGGTAAATGGAGAATGCACTGCTATGAGACTGAGAGGCACAAAAAACTTCGACTTATAGATGAAACTTGATCAAATTGTTCACATGACCTAACATTGACATGAAACTCCTTTTTAAAGGAGCGTAGTGGCGACATGGTTTAAGCTATGTTTCTCTAAGTGGCAAGGCGGTGGGTGCCGAAGCATCTATAAGTCGAAGGTTCGAATCATACTAAAGGCAGGCATTTCGGGCGTTCCCACTAAAAAGCCTACTTCTCTCCACTGCTAATTTTATACCTTTATAATATTTCACTTAATAACTTATGAAAGACAAAAGTTTTTCTCTTTTTAAAGACTGTTTGCTTTCCATGAGATTTGAGTATTTGTCTGTATTATTTGTATGTAGTCTCTCTTTCAATACTATAAAGACTTCTACCAAAGCCCTGTTTGTTTTCTAAATAAAAAAGTCTGTTCAAAGCTCGTTTCATCCATATTTTACCTAGCAATACTTATTATTAAATTCATTATATAGCCAGGGATACAATTTAGCTGTTAATATAATTTATATTGTCTTTTGTTAAAAAATAATGAAACATATACTTTCTCTAAAGCTTTATTTTGGTATGATCTTTTCTATAAAAAAAATTTTTTTTGTTTCCTATGTTCCAGGAATGAACGCAATAGCGTTATACTGTGGGCATGAATTCTTCTCTGGCCGCGCTCCAGTTTACTTTGCTGTTCCAGACACACACGCTGCACTCTTGGCCATAAATCTGTGGGGAACAGCCTTTTGGGTGTTGGTGTCCATATACTTCTACTACAACAACATCTTTCTCTCTGTTTAGTTATAATGGTGGAGGTACTGATCTATCTCTTTACAGTCACTGCTGAAATTTCGAGTTTATAAAAGTTGACATCAATAGTTATTTGAAACCCAAAAGTCCAGCAAGTTATATCGGAAAAAAATACACATGTACTTTATACAAAGTTGAAAATGACAAAGTGGAAAATTTTTATTCCCACCCAATTCTTTCGCTCCTTGCTGTGATATCAAATGCTTTGAACACAAAACTTTTTCCCCCCATTATGTGTACTCCTGGAACACAGCAAAATTGTTGGAAACTTTGTGTTTCATATGACCTGAAATGACCAAATTGGACATAACAATTAAACAGTGATATAGACCAAAATGTGGAACTTTTAGGTTAGTTTACATGCATACTGTAGATGTTTGATGGAGACATATAGATTGTTGTAATTAGATTGCACTGCTTTTGTTGATCTTTTCTGACTTTATTAACCACATTGACAGTAGGAAACGTACTCCGTTTTTGCTCAGAGTGATGCTTACAATTTCATTCATGTGAGGGATGAACATTTTTTTCTTTGCACTTGTATATATATTTATGTCTTTGCGTAATTATGGTACATCAAGTGGGTAGATATTTTTTAATAATTATATAGCAAATTTCTTCATAACGTTCATGGTTTTTAACTAGCATGTGCCTTTTCAGGATTTGTTAATCTGTATGATGCAACTTGAAAAGATAGCTTAGAGTTTTTTCCAATCTCCACATTACCATTTTCAATGTGTTTTTGTGTGTGATTAGGTGGGTAGTGTTGTAGTTTGTTCTTTTTGTCTCATCAGTATTACAGCTGATTTCTTTTAAAAAAAAAAGAGTCTTAGGTTGGATTGGGATTTGTAAGGCTTTGCAAGTTTGTTGCTGACCATTCTAATCATAAACAGAGAGAAAGAAAACGTGAATAACCATGGATGTGAGCAACTGGGGTCAGCAGGTTAACCTCTAGAAATACTAATTCAGCCAGCATGACACTGGCCTTGACAAAGTTTTTTTCGGTTGTTTTTAAACTTAAGGCGACCAACAGATTCCTGTAATACTGAGTTATATTGACATTTTTCTAAAGAAAAAAACTGTAATTTGTTGTGCAGATTGACGTTTTATTTATGTCCAAGGGGATTTATTCTATCATGCCTTTAAAAGTTTTACTTTAGCATGTGGAATCCTCTTGCTTGCAAATTCCTTCTTGTCTCTATGTCTGAGCAAGCTGATATAAGTAACTTTGTGGTCTGGTTTAACTTGCAAAGACAGGTAATCTTGAAATCTTGAAACCCTTTAATATTGGAATTTATTTGCATTTTTTTTAGCTGAATTTGTTTCAGGATAAGATCAAAATTGCAGTATTTTTGCATAAGCCCTAAGAAAGCACATAGAGCACATTTACTTGGTTTTAAATGTTAATATTAAACTTAAGAACCAGGAGTTGTATACTCCTAAAAAGTCAGCCACTGAAATCTCTTAATACTGTAAAATTAGGTACTTTTCAAGTTTATTTCTGAGTTTTTCATAGCAACAACAAACTACATGTGTAATAATATTTCTGCACCCATAGGTGCTTGTATGCATTGTTTCACATTCACAACATAATTATGATATTATAAGTTTTATGCATATTTACTTTGAGTTTTGTTTTCCTCACAACCTAATTTCTGCCTCTATATTCCTTAAACACATACCATATGGGAATTGAACTAAGTAAGCTGTTATATCATTCTAATCCAAATATTTTGAGAAAGATGATTACTAAAGGTCTCATGTTTTTGCTTCTCATCAATCTCATTTTTTGTTATGGTATGATGTTAAAGGCTGCTCCTCTAAGAGCCAGCAAGCTTAAGTATCAATTATATGTATACATGTATGTTGATTTTTTTGGCTTTGTTAGATTTAAACTTAAAACTAAAGTTGAGGTTTTGTACTTTCAAATCGAAGTTCATATTATGAGTTTCCTTATCTGGTATCTCACAGCTTTTTCTACAAAGTATGTAAGGTCATTGATAAACACTCACTGAGCAAAACTACCTTTCAAAAATCCACATAAAATATGTTTTTGGAACCCAGAGAATAGATGTGTTTGTATGTGTAAGAGTAGGACAAGAGATAGAGAGGTTTCAATACTTTTACTTGATTATAAACCTGATTCTTTATATAAAATTCATGTCTGTATAGTTCTATTTTTTTGTCCTTTCCCAAGAAGAGATTGGGATTATTGGGTTTCTGGTCAACAGCATAGGAGCTCTTGACAGCTTGTAATAAATAAAGTAACACCTAACTACATTGATGTTTTCCTGATAGTTTCTCTTAAGTTTAGTGACAGGATCTCAGAATGTTCTCAAATTACTTCTTTGTGATTACATACTTGAAGATTGTGGTTTTTTTCTTTATCTTTATAGTTTTGCTGGACATTCATTTGCTCAAAATGAACACAGTGGAATCCACTTAAAGTCAACACCTTTAAGGAAACTCTTGCTTACAGTCAACACTGCTTGGCAGTCCCATTTTGTATTTCTTTATATCTTTGTAATGGTTAAAGTCAACATATTTCTTTTTTGGTCTGGAGGTGTTGACTTTATCAGGATGCCACTGTGTTTGCCTCTTATGTTGTAAGTTTCTTAAGGTCTTAATTTCTAGTCTTTAAAATTTCCATATAGGTTATGTTTATTTATTTATTTTGCTGAATTAAAAGTGAATCTATTGTATAATAAATAATATATGCACAAATGTAAAAAATGTGTATGGGCAAATCTATTTGTTGTCTTTTGAGATATAAAGGGGTGCTAACTACTACAGAGCTAGATAAGGTAGCTGGTGTATAAAAGAGACTAACAGTCTTCTTACAAATGCAGGGATACTAGGACATTTAGCCGTAATAACCTGTTACATTTTTTTTTTAAAAGGAACTTTCAAGTTCATAGAGATAAATAGTTTCAGCTTACAGCACAGATTTAACCAGTATTTGGGCATGTTTAATGCAATAACATAACTTTTCAAGTGTCTTATTGCAGCCTAGACCTTTGCCTCCCAACTACATGCACTGCACATATATTCAGGTCTTTGATTTTAAAAAATCCAGGTTAACTTTTCATTTTGCGTTTTTGTTGCAGGGGATGAGGATGTATACCATATTAAATAAAAAAAAAATGAGAAACTTTTTGCCAAGTGCTGCCTGTCTGGAAAACAAGATTGACTTGTATTGATAGGTTGGGTAACTTGTTGTTCTAGGGATGTGTACCAAAATATGGTCATTTTAAGGCTAAATCATGGAATATTTTGGGGAGTATACGCTAATTAAAATTAAAGAGTAAGTGAGCCGTTATACTGGAACTTTATACCGGCCCTGCTGGCTTGCAAACTTTAAGATGCAATGCCCAGTCTTTTCAAACTTTTCCATGGTCTAAATTGACGTGAAAAGTCTTAGATTGCTAAAATTAGACCCTCACTGTGTTGACAATACATACCCATTATTATAGGAAAATTTCGGATCTAAAACAGATTAGATATTTTTTAAATTGCCACAGCTATCATTAATACCTAAAGAAGTTAAAACCCAGATCTGGTCTATGATGTATGTCTAGACTACATTGCATGAAAATGAGTAAACTAAATCTACATTTCTGCAGCATTTCTGGTGCAGGAGTGGGAGAGATATTTCTTTATACAGTGGAATCCACTAAAAGTCAACACCTTTAAGGAGAACTCTTGCTTTTAAAGTCAACTCTGTTTTGCAGTCTTATTTTGTATTTCTTTATATCTTTGTAATGATTAAAGTCAACTCCTGCTTAAAGTCAACACATTTTTTCGGTCCCAAGGTGTTGACTTTATCAAGATTCCACTGTATAAAGAATCTAGATTTTGCACTCTCGAAGTGTAATCCATTTAGAGTTTTGTTTACAAATCAACAAAGTGAAGAGTGTTCAATCCAACACAGTTTCTTCGAATTTTGATCATAGCTAACATCCTGTTGCTTTGTTATTGATTTCTAAAAATAAGTTAGGGCTACCCTTGCTAGAGACCTTAGGCAATAAGGAAAATTTTACACGCTAGGCTTAAAAGCAATACATTTCACAAATGAAATAGTTTCGAAGAATATAAAAATCATAATTTCATTCTCCATCAAAGAATTTTTTAATGCTTTATTATTAAGCGAAAAAAAATATTGAAGAAAAATTACCTCTAAAAATATTTGCAGGCTTAACAGGGGTGTTTGGAGGTTGAGCTGTTCTCCACCTGCCTATCTCTTGAGCTGTCAGTGGCCTTAGAACCCTGGATGAACTGGACAGGACTCTTATTAGTCTTGTTATTGGTGTAGGATTAGGTGATCTTGTGGTAAAATTATACCACCCATGTACTGTAGGGTCAGTTTCTGTCTTTTTACCTGCTAAGTGCACAGGTCAAGGTCAAAATTTTGTTAATATAGAAGGATTAACGTCACATTTTAAAGGTTTAAACAGTCCTCATTATTTACATTTTATATACAGTATTGTGCGATAGAAAATGACTACTCTCTCTTTTCTCTTAAGCACTGTTTTTAAAAGTCAGTATGCGATTTACAAAGCAGATAGTTCCATCCCACATTTATTTTCTTACTTTCATCCTGAATGCCCTCAGTCCTCTCTATCTTTAGAATGCAGCATTTTTCCGCCTTGCTGACCATGAAATGGGAGTCCAAAATTAAATTTTTTCTTGAATTCAAGGCCTTGGTCCTCAAGAATGTGATGCTTTGCTAATGCTGTTTGGAAATGTGTTTCTAAAAATGCCCATGTATTGCTTCATTTAGTTTTTTGGACTTTAATTCAATCCTGAATGCATGCAGTATTATTTCATCTTGCTGGGTATTTTTTTGGGATGGTGTAAATTATTTCTTTTCTCAGTTCTTTGAATATGATTTCAACAATATGTCGACGCCAATGGTTGCGGATAAAATTGCCGTCCTGATAAACCTTAGGTTATGGGTAACTTTAGGCCCTGTAAGGGTAACTTTTCAGATTTTGGTGAGCCTGCAATACTTTTTGTTACTACTGAAAGCTAGAGGGTAATGCGGTGAAATACAACATACATAAATCCATCTTAGTCGACAAGACCTAATGTGGTTCGAAAATGAACTAATTTTTAGGTTTCTGGCGTACTCATACCTTCCCTGCCTTCAGCATCTTGTGGGGCCATTAATTGCCTTCTGGAACCTTTATCCTTGCTGAAAATTTTAAGTTTCTGGGACGCTCAGTTAATTGCTCTATGATATCTTAATCTCTAGTAATCAGTATCCCTTGGGGATGCGCGTGGCCAGCCCAGGCATATCAAAGAAAAGACTAAAGATGCAGAACTCTGGCCATTTTTGTTTCCGTGTCACTAAGGCTACACAACGACGGCATTTTTTTTCTAGATTCACAATCTTTAATCTTATGGAAAATCTGGTATTCAACTAATCGAGTTACCCAATAGACTAATGATAGATGCAAAGGTATTGGAATATCCTAATTAGATTTAGATCTAGGTGTAGATTCAACAATTTGCAATTTGAATCATAAACATCTCACAGTGTTTGAAATATGTACCGAAATTTAGGCCCAGATTTATACCCTGTAACTGAATTTAGTCTTTTTTGTCCATTGCATCTATCAGGTAAAGTTCTCTTAGTGACATTTTGATTGTCAATGACCTTTTGAGCAGAATGCAGATGGGTGCAATAAAATTAGATAGCGCATTTGAGTTTTAAAATTAAATACCACTAAGCCTTCAGAAAAACTTTAAATCCCTTGAGTTGATTTAAGAGCTGGTGCAGAAAACTCCTGAATGTTAAAATAAAAACAAGTAAAGCTAACTGTACGGGCAATGTCTGATAAAATAATAAGGGTAAAACATTATGTGTTTTTGCAATTTTTCAACTCTTTTTAACGTTAACTCCCTCCCCATTAATGATTTACGGAATAGAGTTCATCTCCCTGGTATCAAAATCTACCTTCTTTATAATTTTGAGTGAAGCTGAAAGGTCTGTAGTTCCCTTCAACTCAAGCGAAATAGGATAGACGAACAGGAATACTTTACATTGTAACAGATAACTGTCTGTTAAGTTTTTAAATATCGACCAGATAAGAATAATACATTGTGTACCTCTAGATTTCTAATATGTCCTACCTGATAAACACCACACAATCAGAAAAATTGATTTTCCTTTTGTTAAGAAATTTAATGCGCTCTTCATACTTCGTTTCACTCATACTGAGGGGGAAAACCAGCAAAATTGTTGCAGAATACAGAATCAAACTTAAAGTTACGACTTTGTACCGAACAAAATACAGACTTCAAATTTCAATGGAATAGAATGGAAAATGTAGGTGTTGATATTTATCCAGAAAATTGGCATCCCTAGACATAATTAAGTTTTTCATCCAGGTTATTTTTATCTCACATATAAAATGGGACAATTGTGTCTTTCAAAAGCGACACAATTTGTTGGTTTTTTATGTCTTTTTTTTTTAAACTTGAAAGCTTTATTCTGTTGCCACAGTTTTTGCATTTTAATTTCTGAAACTTTTGCACACATTTGCTACCAAACTCTCCAAAATGTAAATTTTGCAAGGCATGTTCAACAAATTATAATGATCATTATTTTGTTAAGAACTGGGCAGCCAAGACATTTGACAACATGGCTTTCATACCCACAGCAAGGCTGAAACACATATTCCAACAATTTATTGGAAAGAGCATTATTAATTTCCCTTACGGAGACCTTAACGTAAAAAGAAAAAGTCTTTGAAAAAAAGAGAAATACAAGAAGATAGTTAAGTAACAGGATGAAGAAAAACAAAAGGAAATAACTCTCTTGATTTAGATCCCTTCTTTTGGTGAATATTGTAGAATTTGGAGGGTAAAAAAAAGACAATTTTATATCTTCTAAACAGAAAATCTAAAAGTTGAGCAAAAATTTGTGAGGCCACCAAATTGTGCAGAATTTTGCAGCAGCAACCTATGCAAAAAACAGGCGAGTCAGTTTATTCTTTATCTAAGTGTGAAGAGTTTGAAGTGTTTCAATAGAGTTTGTGTAAAGGCTACGATGTAACTTGTTAAAAGTTTATATTGCAAGCTGACAGTAATTTGCAGCTGGTTTTATATTTTTTATCCCTTGATGAATATGCTGCACAATACCTAATAAGCCTGAGATGGAAAACATCTTGATAATTTCAAATCACTCCAAAGGACCTTAAGTGCCTCAATTGCATTGTAAATTATGCAAGTAGGCTATTCAAAACTCAACTAAATTATTTATTTTTTAATTTCTTGCCCCATATTGTTTGAAATAAAGCATGACTCAAAAATTCCAATGTCCAAAATTTCATACATCAAGTAAGACTTATTCTTCACACTCATATTTCGATCTCAATTTATGATCGTTTAGTTAATGTTGATATCTTTGTAAAAAAAACTGTGATATATTGAAAACTAAATAACTAACCATTTCTCCTTGTAAATGGTAATCATAACAATTGTTGATTCGTAAAAAAAATTATACATCATCAGCTTATTTATTAAAGTTTCGAAAATCCAGTACCTTTAAAAGGTTTGAATATTGCTAAAAGGTTGTTATTCATTAGTGATAAGCATAACCTTAATACCTGTGTTTTGATTTTATGAATCATCTGAATGTGGGAAAAAGTAAACCTATGAAATAAATAAACTTCAATTTCAATTAGATTATTTTTATTAGTGTGGCCTTACTATTTTTTTTCTTTCTTAAATTTTCATTGTTGTGACGTAATGTGTTATGAGGTAATTTCAATTATTGTTCTGAGAGGCTAGGTCTATACCTTCCTGTTTGGTATTATACAACAAGACTTAATCAATTTACTGTACCATGACAACTTCCATATTTTTTTAAACTCTTGCAACTGCATCATCAGAGATTTTGTTATTTTAGCTAGGCAAAAAAATTAATACATTTGATGTGAGAGTATGGTAAAGCACAATTGCCTTATGTTGAGACCAACCAATTCTTTAGAATAAAAATTTATACACAGAGTCAAAACATTTGACCACCAGAATACTAGTTTCTGTTGGAATCGCAAGAGTTACAACCATTGCTACTGACATTCTTCAAATTATGCCCCTTTTTGTAGGGAGTCCTAACAGAAAGACGAGCCACTTCTTGATAAACATTTTTTGTCTATTTTGCTGTAAAATATGTTTAAGGTTAATGTAGTTTTATGAAAAAATAAGCAAATTTTTACCTGTGTATATTTAAATACTTTTGCAGAATTTTTGTGTTAACTGCATCAATTGAAACTGGGTTTTTTTTTTTTTTGTTTTTTGTTGTTTTTTTTTTGGGGGGGGAAGGGGTAATATTCCATGAGAAATATTAACTACAGTATCGGCACTGCTTTGTAAAGATGTACAATCTAATTCGTAAAATACTTTTAGAATATTACAATACATTTAATGAGACATTGTTTAGATAGCGCATAATTTTTTTTTCGCTGCAGCCTTGTTTTTACCAAAATTGTGTATACTGGTACATTTTTTCAAGTACTTTCATTCAATACCAAATAGATAACTATTTTGTGACTTAGAAAATAGAAGGTAGAGAAAGAAAGCATTTTGAGCTTTTGTAAAATACATTCTTCATGTACATGGTTTTTTTTTTCAAATGCAGACAAATATTACATGTACTAAAATTAAATGTCAATTCATTTATTTTATTTAAGTTATTCCTTTGACGTTTTTTTCTACAAAAGGTATTTTCTGCATTTAAAATTGGTGCAAATTTTATGATTCTTCGAATAAATTTTGATTCAAACTTAGTTCAGCTGTATGGTTTTAAAAAATGTAAACTTAACAGTTTGAGAACGAGATGAAATTTCCGTAGTAGGCAAGGACAGTAGTCTTAGGTCAAATCTTGTTTTACACGAGGACATAATTATCAATGGCAGGCACATCAAACCTCTGATCTTTATATAGATAAAGAAGGCACATCAGAGGTTTGATGTGCCTGCCATCGTTATGCTACAGACATTATCATTTCAAGGTTTAATTGACACACTTTTCAGGACTCTGCTGAATTTCACTTTTAATCATAAATTGAGAAGCACAAAATTTTTTTTTACCTAAATCCTTGGTCAAAACCAAATGAAATAGGACAATTTTAAGAGGATTTAGTCAATCTCTTCAGCTGACCTTCACTCCCGCACAAGGAGATTAATTTTTTTAAGTGCCCTTAACTAGATTTCCACACTTAAAAAGGGACATCTGTCCACACCTACGCACTACCAAAAATGTATAAAAATATGCATTAAAAAAGCACATACCACAAAATATGAAAAATAGAACCATTTTATTCTCGCTTTTGAATTTATAGAAATACCAATGTCTTGATATTAAAAGCAAACAGTACCCTCTGTGCAACATTTGTCACTCCAATTTGGCACTTGAAGCATTATGTCAAATATCATTTAGGCCAGTTTCAAGTGACAATTGATGCCCTAAATTAATGCAGCAATAATCAATGGTAAGAAGAATACAAATACTGTATACAAAGCATCCCATTTTAGTCAAACTGCCAACAATAACAAAAAATCTTGGAAAGGGTCAAAGGAATATTTAAGGTTATAGGTAGATGTGTAGTTTCTCTTCATTTCAGAAACAAGAGAATACTTATCAAAATTTGAATTACTAGTTCAGTGAGAGTTCTCATGATGTGCACAGCATTGCATTATTTAATTATGTAAGACAAACATTCTTGCAGTATGGACAAAAACAGGCACACATTGCAATGAGACTCAGACCCTTGATGAAAGGAAATAATGGAGAGATGCAAATTTCTTCCTGGTCATTTTAACAAAGACTGGGGCCATTCATAGTAGTTTTTAAATACACAATCAATGTTCTTGAACCCTGACGGGATTTGTGAAGGAAATTGTTCATGTTGCTCAATAAACTAATGGGTGTTTAAAAAAAAAACACTTCTAAAATGTAAAAGTGGTCTAAGGCCAAGGGTAAAGGTCATGTGTGATATTTTTTAATTAAAAAAGAAATGAACGGAAAAGCACATGTGCATTTCAACAAGAAAAGAATGACCAAGATGAATTTATTTACACATCAAATCCATTTCTTCAAGTTGTTCACCTCTATCTAAACCTCAGATCATCTTGAAAGAAAAAAAACATATTTAATATAAAATTTGTAGGAAGATAAATAAGTCTTTGACATAATAACAATAGTGTGTTTAGGCAGCAGATATCATATATAGCATAACATAATGATGAAGCAGATTGCTTTCTGAATAAATGTAATTTTATATATGTAGTCAATTGTCTACAGAATGGATATAACACAAAATAAGGTAAATAAGCAAAGAATCGAAATGTCTCGTGCCTAAGGTGAATGAGTCGGATGTCACAATTTTTACTTTCAAAGGCATTGCTGCTTTGAACCAGTCAACTTTCTTAGCTTATAAACATAAAAAATATCATAAAATTATCAGTTTTGTTGAAAGATGTTACAGCTTCTGTATATCTAAAATATAGAGGAAAAAAATAGACCTTTCACAGGCGTTTTCTCAAAAAAAAGGAATTTCCAACTTCTGACTTATTCACCCTGGATGCAAGACAAATCATTACCTATTTTTTCCAACATTTTACATAACATTATTTTTTAAATTTTAAAAAAGTTCAGTTCAAATTAAAAGATTCCAAACCAAGATTAGACTATTACAAACAATAAATGTTTAGATATGAAAAAAAAATTTCTTTTTTTAAAATTGCATAGACATTTCCCCCCACTGCACCACTGCTACTTTGTTGTTTCATCAAGATAAGGGAAGTTATCAGTTTACAAGCATTTAAGAGAGGATCTTTTCACTGCTGAAATTGTTTGTATAAAAGTTATAGAAAAATACCTAAAGTAATGAAAAAAAATAAAACTACTTAATCTGACAGAAATTTTTTTTAAAAGGCAATGATATGTATTGTAAAGTCCAGCACTTTGCAGACTTTACCGTTTCATAAAAAGCACATCAAAAGCCATCATATCCAACATTTGTGAAAACAAAAAAATTCACAGGCAATGTGTCAACTATTGGCTTGATATTTTTTTTGTTGAAATATACAATGAGGGAGTGGGTGGGAGGGGGAGAGAGGAAGAAGCAAAATATTGTTTAAAAAAACATAGTTATGAGCAAAATATGTACATGCAACTTAAAACTGTACAATTTCACCATTCGTTTTTCCTTTCATATTAAAAAAGTTATTTAATTGTGTGTGCCCGACAATTGATGATTTTTCATAAAGAGGAAACGTTACATTTATTTATAGCATTAAGAAAAATTCCCCACATTTTATAAGTGTTATATTAAAAAAGTATAAGATGTAAAATAAATAAATGAATGATCAAATAATAGTCTAGATACTGAATTAAAACAAATATAGTGGAATCCTGATAAAGTCAACACCTCGGGTCCGAAAAAATGTGCTGACTTTAAGCAAGAGTTGACTTTAAACATAACAAAA
>BMAT01007806.1:827873-847876 GCA_019649035.1 Elysia marginata | reverse complement strand
CTCTCTCTCTCTCTCTCTCTCTCTCTTTGTCGCCAATGCCAGTAACCCATAAGCAAGCAGCACTGAGTAGGGTTCTACAAACGACACGGGGATTGTGAAAGGGGAGGGGGCTCTAATCGGCAACCCAGCAGTGCCCTACAGCCCCTCCCCTACATAGTACTCGGTACACTATCTCTGGAAGTACACTAGAATTATATAGGTCGTACGATCTGAATCGCTTGTATGATTTATTCAAATAGTATGACCTTCACAGGTCGTATGATCTATATAATTTTTAAGAGCTAATGTACCGTGCGGGGTCAACCAATCTATTTAGAGCGCCATTTGAGGCGTGTTAGGTTAGATTGCTTCGTCTAGACGTCATTCTTATCGATAATCGACACTCCTACTAGCATCGCGCGAAATGTATTTTCCTAGTCGTGTAGTTTGACTTTTTTAATTACCTGGATGAATTATTACAAGACCCTTTTGCACAATTTTACAACTCACTGATTAACTACACGCTTGTGACAATCAGTTGCTTTCTCTTACAGTAAGATATTATTCCCTATTTTTTAGACTTACTGTGGTCTTTTTAGGATATACGTGATATAGAATTCAGGTCAATGTTGCAACACCCATGCCCTCTGCCCATTGAATCTTGCAAGACATTAATAATACAAATCCTGAACGAGCTGTATTATTTTCAATTCTTTTAGCCATATTTATCATATTTATGACCATAAAGATCCACGTCATTTTATCGGCAAAAGATGAGCTGTAGATAAACTCAGACACTCTGGTTATCAGTACTGTAATGTCATCGTTCTGTGTACTTTCTTTCTACATAAACTTTGGATTGGATTATTCAATATCAATGTAGAGCCAAATTAAAGGAGTTGATTTAAAACTATAATTACTGCTGTCAATTTTGTAGCTTTTGTAAAACCTTTTAAGGTCAATGTGGAAGCCAAGCAAAAAATACCCTGTACAATGTAGAGGGATCGATAGATACGGATATGGAAGAAAATGTGGTGGGTGGGTGGGGGAGCTTGCTCGAACTAATACAGAGTGAGAGAATAGAGAACACGAGAACAGATAGTGCAAAACCAAAAGGACGAAAAAGAAGATATCGGAAAGACAGGAAATATTATATATGTTATATTTTTCTTTCATTACAAAAGAGAGTTGTGTGTACATATAATTGGGACAGGATAAAGTCTAGAAAATTATAGTTCAAGACAAGAGATAAGTAGATGAAAAGGTGGAGAGAAAGAGAAAAAAAGTATTCGCACTAGTTATGAACAGCACAGATCGGACACTGGAACAGAAAAAAAACCATTACGAACATGAGATAAAAATAACAATGGGAAGAAGAAATATTCATTTCATTTAGATAGTTTATATATTTCAATAAGAGAGTGAAAGTAGAAAAGGGTGAGAAAGAAAGGACAGAAGAAAGTTTTAACGAATTGGGAGTAGGTGACAGGCGATAGAGAGAAGGAGACAGATAGATATAAATATTACTTCAAATTTAAAGCCAGGAGATAAAAAGAAGCTAGCGTTTTAACCTCCCGGCCTTAAATAAAAATACGAGCGATCGGGAGAAAGATAGATACATAGGTTGCTAAAACAAAGGGTAAAAAATGCACGTCAATAAGCATCCCGTTCTATAATACGAGTCTCTCTACTAACTATTCTTGAAGCCTTTTATCTCTTAATACTGGTGCGATTTCTATTCAATACTGTATAATAACCAAAATTTTTTTTCTGCTACAGAGGGGTATAACGTCACCAGGGCCATGCTGTCATAAGTTGATCAGATATTTTAGGTGGTCATCGTTAACTCTGCACTCTGCATCAAAAACACCCCGTCTGCACCCTTTCATCCGAAAGATCTTGGCAGGGTCTAATAAATTGCTATCCTTTCTCTTTCTATCACAACTATTTCAGTTCAATAGGGTACGATCCTGATCACAGAGGCAGAACCTCGAAGAGATCCCTATCCCAGGCTACAACTTCAACTAATGGGGTTGGGGAAGAGGGGTACGTGGGGGGTTGACCGAGAATACATTGTGGCTTGAGTTGAACTCAAGCTTTCCCCTCTTTCTATCTTTCTATTCCATACGATCCTAACCAGGTTAGAAAAGTAGCAACCAAAGCGAATATAATCACTTTACAGTGTAAAAGACTGGGCTCGTTTTCTTTTCTTGAATTATCCAATCAGCTGTGAGTATGCCCATTTCAAAACATTTTTTAGTAAACAAGACTTGCTTAATTCAACTATTCGCTTAAATCAATTACAATTTATATGAAAGAAAAGCAAAGCATAAAAATAGTTAGATATAAATATAATTGGCGAGATGTGTTTTGAGGAGAGATTATTTTATGTCTGCTTTTACTGTCAATTATTTGATAGGGGAGAAGAGAGAGAGAGAGAGATTGAGAGAGAGAGAGAGAGAGGGAACGAGAGAGGGAGAGAAAAGGGGAAAATAGGCATAAAAATGAAGACGGTAGAAGAAATACAGAAGCGAGAATAGGATGGTTGTTTGTAAAAATATTTTTTTAGATAGATGAACAATTAAAATTCATGCCTACGACACAAATGAAAAACAATCATAGGTTAATGCAAGCCTATACGCCTCAGTAAATCAAACCCAAATGAGGTTACTTTACTTTTGTTCTTGGATTTTTACTTCGCAGTGAAAAAAATGTAATTAAATACGCTGCATATTAATAATCTGTTAAAGATTTAAGTGATCAGGTGTGCAGACTTTTCTAACATATGAACGCCTAGGTCTAGAGACAGAGATTCTTACATGGTGACATAAAAATAGATAGAAAGAGACAGACAGACAATCTAGAAACATAATTATAAGTGAGCAAGAGGGGCCAGAGAGGTACAGACAGACAAACCGGAAACAGGTACGTGAGCGAGAGGATTTAGAGAGTAAGGGAGAAACAAAGCAGGTAAAAGGAGGTGTGTGTGGGGGGGGAGAAGAAAAAACATCTTTCATGCAGGCCTAGGCCGCCATAGGACAAGCCATGGACAAGGACACCACGTCAGTCGTCAGGTCCTGCAGGCCGTTTTTGCACGCAGAATGCAGAATTACTCCGCGGAGCTTTAGAGATAAATTTTGCTTCGCGGATGAGATTGTTCTTACTTCGTAGATTGGCTTCGCGGAGTATCTTCATAGTATAAATTGGGAACTTCGAGCGTTGAAGTAGCACAACTAAGTTGAACTGACCGCTGATCATAGTTAGGTGACTGCAGATTTTACCGACAGCTTCAGTGAATGAATAGAATTTAAACTGAAGTGCGGTATCTGATGTATTAAACTTTGGCATTTTTACCCCAACAAACTTTTTAACGAGATAGACTTTAATTATAGCACCACTTTAAACCATGTCGAACGCGATGCCTCCTATGCCCTTGGAGATAGTTTTCTCATTTGACACAACAGGCTCCATGTTTGGATACTTGGAGGAGATCCGTGCAAAACTTCGAGAACTAATTCAACGCTTACAAGCTGATATACCCGCTATCAGGGTGGCGGTGATTGCGCATGGTGACTACTGCGACGCGTCATCCTCCTATGTGACAAAGTTTCTAGACCTGACGACTGACGTGGTGTCCTTGTGCGACTTCGTACACACCGTTGGTCGAACTGGAGGTGGGGACGCACCAGAATGTTACGAACTGGTGTTGCGAGAAATCCGAACAAAGCTCTCATGGAGCGCTGGCTCTCGTCGAGCAGTGGTGATCATTGGAGACAACCTACCACACGAAGTGGACTACCCTCAAAACAAGCTTAGAATCGACTGGAAAGAGGAAGTTCGTACTCTTGCAGCGGAATCTGTCACTATATATGCGGTGCAATGCGGTAATGTGCCCGATGCCGACGCCTTCTTTGAGACAATGGCGGTGGCCACAGATGGTAAGCGTTTGCGACTTGCAGATATGACCAGTCTGTTTGATCTCATGATGGCTGTCTGCTACAGAGAGAGTGACAACGCGGACCATCTTTTGTCCGGGTATGAGAAAGAAGTCAGGGCACGATACGGCGAAACAAAGATTGCAAAAGACATTGAAGCCATTTTTGCAACTTTGAGAGACAACAAGGCCGTAGGTCTTCCAGTGAACACTGTGACTTGCGCTGCTCCGGTGACTGCTATGGCTTGTGTTACTCCTGTGGCCACTGAGGCTTGTGTGGCTCCAAAAATTAAAAAGACAAAGAGCCTCACTAAAGTATCGAAGCCAGCAGCGTTACCTAAATCATCATTTACCAAGCCAAAAGACAGCTTACGAGCTTCAGGGAGCTCTATAAAGTCAAAGAGAACCATCCGGCGTTCACAAGTCTTGATGTCAGATAAATATAAACAGAGTAACCTGCCATTACTGAAAAGGGAGAATGTTCCTGAACGCAACTTTGCCCTTCGGTGGCTAAAATGGTCACAGTGGGTTCTCGCCGTGGCTAACCAAAAGGACATACCAACAAATAAAATCGACCTCTTCGTCAAACGCAAGACAAGGCCTGGTTACAGATTAAAAGCTCTAAGCCATCTCCGCCCGAGCTCAACAACAGTGGCATTGTTTGAGGTGGCAGTCCAAGGTCCTGGACCAAACAGACCGCGTCACGTCGTTTTCAGCGCCTTTTCACGCAAATGTCTGACGGATCAACGCTGGGACAATCGTCTGCTCAGACCAGTAGCTCCTCAGATAAACAGAGCCCTCGGCTTAGATTTTAAGGTGTTTGTTAGGTTCTGCCTCCTCTCGCACCCTAGAAAGACCATAGATGCGAAGACGGCGGTACAAAAGTACGACTATGCGTGGAGAAGCCACAAGTCGATACGATCTGGTGCTCGGAGAGCTGAGAAAGGAGGACTTTTGATTTCTGAATGAAACAGTGATATTTTAACACCATAAGCACATGACACCCATCAAGACGCATTTGGGTGTGTTTTAATTTAAAATTCCATTCTTTAAATTTGCTGTTGTGCATTATTTACCTGATTTCAACAGGCAACGCAGGCTTTTACTTTACGATACGGTACTAAAAGAGTTTCTTATTCTTCAAAAGATTTTGTATGTTTTTATGTATATAAATGTATTATACTGCATCTCTAATTTTGTGTTGTGTAATATTGTACAAATTATGTTTTTCATTGTTGTATGCTTGTGATTTGGACTCTATGATCGGGAAGATTCAATGAAAAACGAAATTAAAATTAATAACCCCAAACGTCTTATTCCATTTAACTTGTTTCTTTTTATGGGACATAGCTTGTTTTGTTTCCTATAACACTCATCATACAACTAGCTATTTTTTATTACCTGTAACACAACAGCCATGTCTTCATTATTAGGGCTTGTCCTGTCTTCTCTCTCTCCCCCCCCCTCCCCGCTGATTTCAAATCGGTACTCAGAATCAAGATTGGGGGGAAAATGTGTCTTGAAAAAATCTTCTGCCTGAGCAAATGACTCTTGACGATCCAAAACCAAGCGCTGCGCTTAGATGTCTTCTTCCAGCTTTTGTGGCGAAAGAGACGGGGCGTATCGGATGAAAGTGGGACGTTCTCACTGGGCGCGCGCAAATAACACATGTACCGGGGTACCGTATAGTAAATTAGTTGTTTCGACAGAACCTTGAAGCGTAGGCCTAATGAAAGCGATGTTACTGGGCTGTTACCTTAATTAGTCTCTTTTTCGGAATTTTTCCCTTATTATTTTTATCGTTGCTATGGATTGTTTTCGCCTGATTGTCTGCTAATAATGCGGCTACTGTCAAACGATTTCATGTTATGGTCTTCCAATATACGGCAGATTTAATCAAGAAGCCTTGTTCTGTTGTTTAACATGAATTATTCTATTCAAAATTTTGCCCACTCAAAAGCGGCACAATGCACAGTGCATACTGCGGTGCATACCTCAGACTAATGTATAGCTATGTTGTCTCGCCTTGTAACATATTTAGTTGAGGATGTTACAGCTTGATGCTAGGCCTAAAGGTGATAAAAAAGTATTATTTCATAAGACTTATTTATATATAATTATGAGTAAATTGCATATTGCAATGACATTGCTCAATAGTGATCAAACGAAATTATAGAGATAGGCCTGCTAATGATCGTGATAATAATGTGCGATTGTTTTCTGTCTAAAATGACTGATTACGTTCGAGGGCCTACTTTCAGTAAGATTTCCCAAAATCTATTCCAAGTTATTTACCCTCACAATAAACCACGCCTCTTTTTAACAAGGGATACAACTCTTTAATTCTGTGTATAAAATACGCTTGATCATAGAGTCATTTTTCCTTGGCTTTCATCGGTCTTTCAATAAGCTTATTGATCATTCTTGTTAATGTTAGGCCTACAAGTTAAAGTTAAACCTATCTTGTTTTGATTCTTCGGTCCCTATTTTTAAGCCGATTCTTCATGAAATTAAGAATGCAAAACATTTAACTTAAGATTATTTAAAGATTATAGATCTAGAATCTTTTCCCTAACTGACAGGAGGCGTCATACACTTTCTAAGAATTGAGAATATAAATCTAGTTATAGACGGATTATCAAGTAAGCCCTTGCATACTAGATCTCTAGTACTGTACTAGATTCTAGAAGTATAGTAGGCATACCTGCAGATTGTAAGACTTTTCAGAGACGAAACATTTTAAAGCCAGATTCTAATCTAAATCGATTTTAGACATAACTTAAGATTATCTAATCTAGATGTAGACCTAGATCTAAAAGGCTAGAGCCTAGATGCATGGACACGGATATTTCATTAAGTCACATAAGTGTCAACGCAGTGTAGCTCTGTATGCCTGTGTCTGGGCTTGCGCGAGTTTCGCTTGATACAGCCACACAATGGGTTGGGTAACTGACAGGTCTCTGTTATTGTTTTTCTGCTTTGTAAAGCATGTATGACCTGTCTTGATCTCTATAATGAATAGGCTGTACTTGAAATCTGAATTTTTTTTATCTAAAGTCTAGGTTTATAGAGACATTCTAACTTAGAATCTATACTCCTAACTAGATCTAGATCTAAACAGGCCTCAATAGGCTTGTCTAGACCACAGGTCTACTGGTGTAAACAAACTGTCAAAACTAGGTCTACTGGTGTAAACAAACTGTCAAAACTAGGTCAACACTTCGATTGGAAAATTTAGTATTTAACTTTAAGTTAACAACATTTTTAAAAAGCATTAAATCGGCAGTTTATATGGTAAATGTTTATAACATTATCTGATTAAGAGTACAAAATTGTTTACTTTTTGCTGTTTTTTATTTTACTGGGTCCATATTCCGTAAAATGGATCACGAAGCGGAGCTGCCACGCTAGTCCTGCTAGACGTGTTATTGGTCAGTGCTCAAAAACGCGTCTGACGCGACTAGCAGGGTTTTTGGGTGAGGTTGAGCGCAGGCTGACGGTAGAGATACGCTGCGCGGTTACTACAGAACGTAGTACGTTCATTTGCACAGTGCAAGTTAGGTCAGCTACAGTACAGAGGTACAGAGCTACACTGCGTTGACTCTAACTCACTAACTGGCCCAAACTGTATAGATCTGAAAGCTGTGTGTAGTATGATGTAGAACTCAACCATGGATCTTAAGAAGAACCTCCATTTATAACTCAACAGATCAAATCACAGCAGACAGTATGCAAAGCTCTGGCACTATAAACCTTCCAAGCCAACGCATATCGTTTGTAAATAAGGTGAGCATTCTGATTCTAGATGGCTGGATTTGGCACTCTTGAACAGCTGCAGTCCCCAGAAACTTTGCATATTTGCAAGGTCGATAGAAATGTATGGATACCTTCATTTCAATAGAGAGTGGGTGTTATGCTGCTATTGCTAAAGTAGGTCTACAGTGGAATTCCTGAATAAAAACCTTATAAAACGTTGCTATAGACAGGTCTTATAAGAGGGGGTCTTAGTTTAGAGGTTTTAAAATTACTTTTAGCGAATTCAAATTTAAAGTCACATTTGGAGGGGAAGTCTTTATTTATTGAGGGGGTCTCAATTGAGGGATTCCACTGTAGTTGATAAATTGATATTTTGATCAGCCTAGCAAAGTCTCTAGGGACTGGATGTTTTTATTCACTCTCTGATGATCAAGGTTGTAGAACTTCGTAGAATTTCACAAATTAGACAATATTTAAATTAGGACGTTGTTATGGACGCATCCTGCGTGAATAGTGCCAGGCGCTATTGACGCATCCTGCGTGAATAGTGCCAAGCGCTATTGACGGATGCTGCGAGAATAACAGTTCCTGTTGGCCTGTTTTTGTGGCATGGTACTTGCATGCTTTGCGTTTTGATCTGAAATGTTGGTTTGAAAAAGTGTGTACATGTGTTTGCTCGTGGGATGTTGCTCTGCAGTCTTTTAGTAGATGCACAACTCTGGTCTGTTTCAAGCAACATTGTATTTTTAAGAGCCTCCCTCTGTCTTCTTTTTCTTCTCTGCCTTGTCTCAATGTTGGATATAAAATTGCATTGTTTCAAGTGATACATCACAGTATGAGTAAAAAAACAAAGAATTAAAAACTATGTTCGGTCACAACAGCAAAAGTCCAGAAAATTAGAGTTGAGTCCATGTCATTTGAACCTGGATAATTTGAATAAATGCAGTCAGTCGTGATATTTCAAACCCCAATGGAGTTATTCAGAATTTGACTTATACATGTACCTGAAGTTAATATATACCGTACTGTTAGTGTTACATGAAAGTATCAAAATCATAGTTTAATTTAAAAGAGCAATAACTTTTAATAGTGCTAAATCCTCCCCAGGGGGTCAGGTGGCCTACAGACAAGCGATGCTCATGTTGAGCCACACGAAATACTGCTTCATGCTCTCTTGAGTTAAGAAGATTCATTTGTTGGTAATCTAAAAGCCTTCATTTTTTTAAATGTTAAAGTCGTGAAAGTCATTGAGTTGTTAAGATTGATGCTCCTCTCGTAATTTCAAAAGATGCATTGGGATGAGATGGTAAAACTACACGCTATTTAATTGTTGGTTCTCTCTAGAATTCAGAGGATGCATTGGTTGGAAAAACTAAAAGCCTCCAGCTGTTTTCATTGCTGCTTTTCTCTTCATTTCAGATAATACATTGATTGGAAAAAACCTGATACTGTTAATTGTTGCTTCCCTCTCGGGTTTAGAAGATAGATTGAATGATAAAAACCTGTGCAGCTATTTTGATTGTTGCTCATGTCTCTGAGTTCAGAAGGTGCACTGGTCGGTAAGAATGTGCAGCTGTAGTTTTAATTATTATTCCTATCTTGTGTTCAGAATAAAGCCTGTGCACAGCTGTTTTAATTGTTGCTCCTGTCTTGAGTTCAAATGATGGATTAGTTGGTATAATCATGCAGCTGTTTTAATTGTTGCTCCTATCTTGGGTTCATAAGATGCATTGGTTGGTATAATCCTGCAGCTGTTTTAAATTGTTGCTCATATCTTGTGTTCATAAAATGCTTTGGTTGGTAAAAGCCTGCAACTGTTTTAAATTGTTGCTCCTATCTTGGGTTCAGAAGATGCATTGGTTGGTAAAAGCCTGCAACTGTTTTAAATTGTTGCCCCTATCTTGGGTTCAAACGATGCACTTGTTGGTAAAAGCCTGTACAGCTGTTTTAAATTGTTGCTCCTATCTTGGGTTCAGAAGATGCATTGGTTGGTAAAAGCCTGCAACTGTTTTAAATTGTTGCTCCTATCTTGTGTTCATAAGATGCAATGGTTGGTAAAAGCCTGCAATTGGTGCTCCTCTCTTAAGTTCAGATGATGCATGATTTGATGGTGAAAACCTGATTGTTGCTCCTCTATTGGGTTCAGAAGGTGCATTGGTTGGTAAAACCTGCACACGGTTTTGTTTCTCCTCTGTTACAGTGTTGCAGTTGGAAAATGGTCAATCTCTAGGGAAACTCTGTAAGTCTACAATCACATTAGTCCCAAGATGCGTCAATAACACGGGGCGCTATTCTCGCAGGATGCGTCAATAACACGGGGCGCTATTCTCGCAAGATGCGTCAATAGCGCCTGGCACTATTCTCGCAGGATGCGTGAATAACAACGTCCTTTAAATTAAAGAAAGTGCAAACAAACTAGCTTGTACTCTGGTATTGTTAAGACTAGAGTATTGTAATTCCCTTTTGGCTGGTGCTACTGAAAACAAGCTTAACCAATTACAAAAAATTCAAAACGATTCTGCTTCTGCTAGGCTCATTTTAAAATCTAAAAGAGCTGCATTGGTTGCCAATTGCTTTGTGACTTTGTCAGGCATACGTTACAAAATTGCATCCCTTGCCTTTCACTCAGTGCCATGACAATCGGCAATTTCCTAACTATTTGATAAATTCAATCAAACTGAATGCCCCTATTTAAATTCTAAGATCTTCTTCGAAAAACATACTTTATAAACCTGGATTCAACCTGAAGACTTTTGACCAAAGAGCCTTTTCTTATATCAAGGAGCAGAAATATGGAACAATCTTCCATCTCCTCAAAATGCAAAGACGCTACCATCTTTCACTTGTTTTAAGTCTAATTTGAAAACTCACCTCTTTTTCCTAGCTTTTGACACTTAATTCTTTTTAAATGTATTGAATGTACATATGTACACTGTATGTCTATGATTATGTTTAATAATTTTAATGGCTGATTTGTATTATTTAGTGTGCAACTTGATGTACTCTGTTATCTTTTATATAACTAACTACTTTTAATAACTATATACCTGTGCTTTTTTTAAAGTATGTAGTTCTTAGTTTGTTAAGATTTTGTGTAAAGCGCCTTGAGCTCCTACTAAGGGAAGGCGCCATTAAAAAAAAACTTATTATTATTATTACTAACTGAAGAGCCCATTCTACGAACGGGTCAGTGGACGATGCAATTAATAGTCTCAATAGTATCATTTAGAAAAACTTTGTTTTCCCAATCCACATATGTATTTTATAAATCGCGTATATATATATCACCTGAAAAAATATAGATTAGTAAACCCTTTGCATCCATTAAAATATTAAATATGCAAATTTATACCACAATGTATAACTCACATTTATAAAATAATTTAAATAAAGTTAACTTAAAACGTGTATACTGTCGCTGTTAGTGTGAGGTCAAGTAGTTCATAGGGCTAATAGTCCTACATGGAATTACTGTTGAAGGATCTTTTTGTAGACAATGTTGTTGGTTATTCCAGGGGCTGGGCATGTTGATGAATAAATTTTGACAGATTGAGCAGGATTTTCAAGCACAAATGACCTTACTAATCCTAGACCTAGATCTAGATTAAAGAAAAAAACAACCTAGATCTAAATCTAGATCTATTTAAGTTTATCGTTGTCAGTAAGCCTAGAGCCTTCATTCGAAATCTAGAACACAAACACTAGGGAAATTTTCATTAAATTAAAAAGTCTGTTGTTTTCCCAACTGAATCAGCTGATTTTTTTTTACATTAGTGATGACTCGCAGAGATCATAGACCATTCTAAATGCCCTCTTACATCAATTTAGTGTGACTTGAAATGGATAGGCTAATTTTCCCAATTTTTAAGCGCCCCCCCCCCCCCTCCACAAAAAAGCCTTTTCTGTCTGAAAGTTCACCTCTCCTTCCATTATAATAAGATTATAGGGACTGCAGTTGTTCAAGACTACCCTGAATTTTTGCATTAAGTGAGCACTGTTTTGAGTTAGGTATTACTTAGAGCTCAGTCAGATTTAAGTTGAATCCGAAAATAATGCAGCGCACTGCACAGGATCCTCCTTTTTATGAAAATCAGATAGAATTTTTTGCGATGAAGCTAAGGTGGCACCCCTGAATGGAAATCCCTCTAGATTAGTCCAGTTTTCATTGTGCTATTCACCAATCTGTCAATAATTCAATTTGACTTTGAGTCTACCAACATCTATAACTTAAGACTGTCATCTAGAAAAGAAGATAGGATTTCTACCTTGGGGTGGCTCAAGAATTAGAATTTAATATTAGTTTTGAGTATTTTTTATTACCCTTCATTTGGCCTTTGCCAGTCGTATAATGGTATTAGTTAGTGCATTCTAAATCCAACTGGCTCAGGCTAGGTATGAGATCATGTTTTTCTGATTGATTTTGCAATGATCAAAACAGTTCTTTAAGGTTTAATCGTCACAACGTGATAGTTTTGGAGATATTAGTTAGTAGAAATTAGAGTTTTCTATAATTTTACATCTCTTCATTAAAGAGTAACTTTACAATGCTCCAAGATGAAATTTAGGCATAAAAGTCGTTTCCTTTTAAGAAGAGATATGGTGGCAACCCTTATTTTAACAGGTAGTATCTTTAAATTATCTGTTTGTGATGATTAAGACTTTGAGATTTGAGTTAAGCATAGCCAAATCTGTAAGAAACGTATCATTAAATTACTTCAAGTACAGTACTTATATAGTTATACCCGATAAGGGGTATATAACTTTAGAATTAATGCCTTCATTTCGTCCATGAGTAGATGGGAAACTTAAAGTGCAATTGTATAAAAAGTAATCCATCTCATTGCACAGGACCTTTCAAATATAAATTTGTTACTTTGAAAGAAACCTGCACATTGAAAGGACGTTTTCTTGCTAAATGCATTGTTATACAAGGCAATTATAACGGAGGCAACAATTAAAAACATAAGCAAGGAACATTTAGGACTTACAGAAAACATATTTAAGATCAGGTATAACCAACGCAAATCATCCTTCAAACTAGAATACAAAAAGCTTCTACCAGACCTAGGGAACACATTTGAGCCCTCAAAGACAAAAACATAGAACACAAAATTGAATGGCAGATTTAAAAAAAAAGCAAGAACGTATAAGCCTGGTGGAAAGACTTGTTTGTTGTGCCTAGTAGAAAAACTTGATCTACTGAAAAAAGGAGGTTTCTTTAAGTTTGATGTGCACAAGGAAATTTTTTTGCATTGTGACGCAAAAGGGAAAAAAACATTTACTTTTAGAGTGGTAAAGAAACAGAAAATAATTGGAGGTGCAAATTGTAGTTTGTAGGTTGTAGAACAACTGAAACTAAAGGGAAAACCAAGCAAAGTAAGAATCTTTGCATTCTTGGGTAGAAAGTGTATATATATATATGCCCTCATGGAATGAAGCCCTCTTTATTACTAAAAAATAAAAATTACTGTCTTGTTACCAAAAATAGTTGACTGCCAACAGTAAACTAAAAATGACGTTAACTTTTTTTTAAAATTCATTTTTACATTTTTTTAATGCATTTTTTTCTCCTGTCAGCTTTGCATCATAGAGGAAGAATTTTGATAAAAAAATATTTCTAACAAGTATGGAAAGATTGTGGAAAAGCTGAATAAAAGGAGCCACAATTTTCTGCAGCGTTATTTTGTTGAGGCTGATAATGAAATAGATTTGGTTTTGTTGGGTTTAAGATTCAGTTATATATAATTATAGAAAAACAAGAGTTCTAATGAAAATTGTTGCTTGCAATCACATCAATAAGTGCAGTGTTCTGTTGAGTTAAATATTGTTGGATGCAAGATTTCCAATACAAAATTTCATTCACCTGTAGATTGTACTTTGTTCCATTTCTGGCAATGCTAAATAATAACACAAAAGTAATGTCATGTATGAAAGTCTTACTTTTTGCATGTAATTTTCTAAACTAGAATGTAATAGACACCAATTAAGGGGAAAAGTAATAAGCTGGAGATAATATGTTAATATATTTAATTACAAAGCAGCACTCCACCTAAAGCAACAATTTTCGTTTTCACAGGGATGTAAATCTTTCAGATTTAAGCTGATTTCAGCTTTTTCCCCCTCAAATTTGGGATTTCAGCTCAAATTTTTTTCTAGATTTTATTGAGAAAAAAGATCAATCTGTAATTCTACACCTGCCTTCAAGAAACCTGTCACAGTTTTAGCCTTTATTAAGAGCTCAACTTCTGCTCTTATTTAGCCTTTTAATCAACTTATATCCACAGGCCTTTTTTTTTTACATTATCACAGATATCAACATAATTTCAGACAACATTTACATATTTTTTTCATTCAATGTAATAACTTAAAATTTTCTTTTACTTTGACTTTTTTGTTCTCCTCCCCAACAATATATTGACATGCTAATACTCATTGCTAATCAGCACCATCGGCACTAACAGTTGCGTCAAATGGTAAAATGCTACAATCAATGCTATCAGTCTTCTGACTAAGTATGCTTAGGTCTAGCCTTTGTATATAGGAAATGAGGAATAAAGTGTAGTCCAGATATATATTTGTTAAATTTGAACTATATTTTTGTTAGTTTATGACCAATATTTTTTTTCTTGTATAAGATACTGGTAAGTTGAAATTCAGACAATCCAAAGTTAAAATGTGTAACAACAGGGTTTGAAATATGCGGACTGGACTGTAATTTGTTATATACAAGTTTTTAAAAAATTAAATATTAATCTTCTCTCGTCTCCTTCCTCTTAAGGTATTTATTTTCTTTATCGACATCATTATGCCTTCCAAGGTGCAAGTTGATAAAACCACAGTACTGATTACACTGTTCCCTGTGTTTATCATTTTCACTTTTTTTTTCTTTCAAAATTTTTTTGTTTTGTTTTCCATCAGATAAGTTTGATTTTAAAGGCAACTTCTGATGACGAAAGTGTAACACCTGGATATTTATACAAGGAAATAAATGGTAAGAAATTGTATGATCAGAACTGGTTGGGGGCGGGGGCAGCCTTTAGAAAAAGATTCAAATAAATATGAAATAACTTCATAAGTATTTCTTCATACTCATATAGTCCTTCTTTTAAATGTAAGAGATATAAAGAAAGTTTTTTGAAGTTTTACTCAGTTGCCCAGTTTCCATAAAACTTTGAACAAGTTATTTTAGATCTTACCATGTGCGACAGAAGTAGAAAATTAGAAAAAGGAAGTGGAGGAGTTCAAGAGTTATCTGTGTCAATTGTATATGTATGCGTGTATTTATAATATGTATATAATGATACAAGTGTGATGTGAATGGAGAGAGTCCTTTGGATTTATGTGCTATATAAAAGTACTTTGTTAAAGAATTGTTTGCTAGAAAACATAGGGACTGTATTACTGAAGAGCTTTCAAGTGGTTTTAGGATACCGTGTTACTGAAGAGCTTTTGAGCATTTTTAAATTCTATACACTTTAAATATAATAATATAATTTTAAACGTTTTTGAATTAAATAAGCTAGAACCACTATGTCCGTTTTTTGTCCTTCATCACAACAGAGATAGTTTGAATGTGACCTCTTCTAACTATGTATGTATATTTTGGTCAATCCATTTAAAATTGACAACAAGGCATTGTGAGGTAATTTAAGAGATGGAACAGTTTAACGCCAAATCATGGATATACTATACCATTATCATTTTTTATGTTATTTCTGGAAATACTTTGCGAACAAGATATTGAAACAAAAACATTTCAGACATCAGCTATGAATCAGTTGGTTACAGTGAAAGCCTTGTGGAATTCTTAACAGACAGGTTGAAAAACAATTCTTGTCATGTCAAGTACAAGGTATGTTTCAAAGAGCACCTTTTTCTCTAAGAAAAAAAATTGTAACACATATTCCAAAATTTGTCTGGTATTTAAATAAAGCCTAGGGGTTAAAATTTACTTTCCGCATAAATTGTCTTTTTTGTCTTACCCCTATTTTTTAAAATAAAAGTTTGCAATCCATTTCTGATTAATTTTTCATGCAAGTTACTCTGCCAAAGAGTTTCTAATAAGATACCCTGGTCTTTAAGGGTGATGGACTCTGCTTCCCATTATTGATGTGTTTTATAAGTTCATATTGATTGATAACCAGATGAGATGAGGTGATTTATTTGTTTGTTTGTTTGTTTGTTTTTTTCTCTAGGTTCTGAAATTGATAAAACACCTTGTAGAGAATGGGAGCAGAGAATTCAAACTAGGCATTCGGCGCCACTCTCCTGTTATTCAAGAATGCATCAGTAAGGACTCGCAATATTTATTACATGAGTATGGTGGAGTCCAGGCAATTCAAGCTTTGAAAAAAAATTCAGATGACGTACAATTTTTTTTTAATATTTCGTGTCTAAGTTTTGTTCCCACATTGTTCAAAATATCCAAACTGGACTTTATCTAGATGTATTTTGGCTTGTCAAATAGTGAAAAAAAACAACATTTTAATAAAATAAATTTATAAAGATACTTAATGGTACTTCACCATTGTCATCAAGCCAGGCCATATGATTATTTTTTCCCCAAAGTGAATTGTTTATAAACAAAAGATGTGTAAAGACTTACGAAAAATTATAGTGCTTATAAATGGATCATTTTATTTCAAAACTACATTGCTTGCAAGGAATGCAAAACCATTGCCCTTCTTACCTAAAAGGGTGTTAGATTATTTTAAAAAAAAACTTGTATTGTATTTCTAAAAAAATAAGGGGAAAATATTTTGAAATTAAATATTTGTTGGCACTTGACCCAAAAATCCAATTTGAGTTGAAAGTTTTTATTTTTTAATTTTACATTGTGCAACATTATGCAAAATGTAGAATGCATTTATCTTTAGCAATCATTTTTTAGGAGATTTTATGCATGTTTTAGAAATTGAAAAATGAGATAATGCCTGTAGCTGAGAATGGGACTGGTCAACTTTATCTGGGTTTTTGGGATTGGGGTCACATTTAGTGAATTATTAAAAATAAAGTTTTTGTTAAACTTTTTATCTAGCAACCACAGTTTTACAGTAACTTCCATTCCTTGTCCCCTATTTTAAGATAAAAAATGATAGTGTTTTAAGTTATCATAGAAACAGTTTGATATTATTATTTTTTTCCGGTTAAAATATTATGGTGCTCATATTTTTGCTTTGTTTCATTGGAGACCACTCAACCTTGCTGTGTCAGGAGCTTAATATGGCCGTGCAACCATAAAGATATCCTATATAGAATTAGCAAGTAAAGAGTGTTTTTATATTGTGCCTAAATCACTAATATGCTCAAAGCGCTTTAGTTTACATGGGTTCCCCAACATGCCATTACCAACCAAATTACCTTCTAAAATCACAGAGGAGCAGCAAATGAAGCACACCACTCTAGCATTCTGACAAGATCTTCCATTGACTATAGGTGGGTACTCCTTAGCGCATGAGTGATGCAAAGAAAATAAGTGTAAATAGCCTTTCTCGAGGACTAAACGTTGACCTACCTAAAACAGGACTCGAACCAGGGACCTTTCATTCTGAGAGCTGAGGACACGCCACACTAGAATTATTGGTTTACATTGTATATATCTTTTATTTTTAGTCTTGAAGTTAATTTGTTCTAATTTTGATTTCGGTTTGAACTTTAAAGGCCAGCAAGCCCTTGTTAGTTTTTGCAAAAAGAACATCACAGTAAAACATGTTTTTTAATATTTCAGAGTTTGGTGGTCCTCCTCACCCAATGCATGGGAACACACCATACCTGATGGTTAGAAAGATAGCCACGGTTTGTTTGGTTTTTTTTTGTTTGTTTTAAATTTTCGTCTGTTGTGTTTTTTAAACATAATTTACAAAATTTGGGATAAACAGAAGTTTAGCTATCTCTTGTTTAAGTGTATACCCAAGAATTTGGAAGAGGCCATGTAGGAAAAGAATTTTGAACTCCCATCATATACCAATGAAAGTTTCATTAAGTGTAGGAGTGTATCATGTATTTCAAAAGGATTAGTCCTATCACAAGTCATATGTATTATTTTATATCGAATCCAAGCTATTTATGACGGAACTTTTCTGTTCTCTATCTGTGTACGTAAAAGTCACCAAAAGTTTCTGTGGTAATAATTGTCCTCTTTGAAATATCCAACCCTTTACTTCTAATAATTGTACTTTTAAAAATATCCATCCCTTTACCTCTCTTTGAACAATCTACTGTATACAACTTACAAATATCGTGACCTGCCAAATTTATAGGGGCACTGTACAGACAAAACACTGCACCAGTCATCTCCATCCGGGCGGAGTTCCTGTGTCTCCTCAAAGCTCATTCCTGTCCATTCCCTGATGTCTCTCCAATTCTCTCTTTGTCTTCCTCTTTTCCTCTTTCCTGGCCATTTCTTGGGACCTGTGTGTCCCCCCAAAAAATCTTTTTTTTTTTCGTAGAGCCGTATATGCTTAACCTACATCAAACAAACTCAGTTACCCAAAACTTGAGAGGAACAGCTGAGATGCCACAATTACTCTAGTCTGTGCTCTATCAAAATGTTGGAAAATTGTTAAAAAGTAACTTCATCAAGATAAGGCAAGGCAACCTATAATTTCCCTGTGTAAGTCAACTTTTGGAGAATTGTGAAAAGCAAAGCAAAGAACATGGTTTTGAACACTTTCACTGCCAAACCAGAGTCTAACTCTGGGTAGACACTTCTTGGTTGTTTTTTTTTTAAGTCTTATGAGCTGCTAAAGGGATACAACTTTAAAAAAATTGTGGATATGGTAAAAAAAGAAGACTTGCAATTTTTTTTCAATTTTACTATTTTTGAACTAATTTTTATTATGGTAAGGTAGAACCTACCCGGTAGTGAAGGAGTTAATCCAAATAATTTGTAACAGTAAGACCTATCTTATTGCTTCAGATATATACAAAGTTTAAAATTTGAACAGCTTGCATTGGATTCTGTCGTTCTAATTTGACTTCATTGAACCAAAATATGTTTGCATTCTTTATGTGGAAAATTTGCAATTCATTTTATAATACAGGAAGTCTGTGAAGACCTGTACAGCATGGCTCCTGAAGGCGTGAAGTCTCCCTTAGATATGTCAGCATCAGAAAAACCACCAGAACTTAAATATGGTTTGAATTTTCTTCTGTTTTGTTTATTGTCACCTAATTTTTAGACTACTAAAAAAGAAAAAATCAAATTTTCTTGTTCGTTACAAGTGTCCATCAATTGAAACCTTTTGTTTGCAAACACCTTTTATCAAAGCAAGAGTATAACTTGTGGCTTTTGTAAGTGATAAGTTGAAAAGAAAGAAAAAGAAGTGTGCCTTCTGTGCATGAAAGATGAGCAACAGTCCTTAAACCTAACTTCCTCACATGTGAGCTTAAGGCATTACATTAGTATGGTTCTTAAAACATAAATGACATGTATATAAACCATAAAATCCATGAAATCTTCACAATGTGCAATAAAAGATATGAATGACTAGAAATTAAGGCTTTCACCAAAAATTTGCTATGTTTCCGTTATTATTAATAAATATGTCCAGTCATCAATCTACAATACTAAAACACGTTGTTTTTTTGCTAAGCAATAATTTGTCTTTTCAAAATTTACGATAGTAACTTAACTCTATACAGACATATCAACACACTACGTTTTGATCGGTAGGGTCTTGTTTGGATGCTCAAACAGACTATGCGTGATTTCTGCGGTATGTTTAAGGACGTAGCAACAGATATTGCATTGCTCGGCTATATTTGATTTTATGCAACAGCAATGATTCCAATCCATGTTTTATAAATTGTTTTTTAGTGCAAAGCTGAAACTAAACTGCCCCAACACTGAGCCACGAGTGTTAGAGTTCAGATCTAGATTTTTTGCTCTTGCGTCCAAAAAATGGAGAAAACTTATTGCGTCCAAAAACGGAAATAGGCCTCAACCTTAAACAGTAACAAAAAAAAATATGAAATAACTAGAAATGGTAAGATATTGATTGGAAAGGTAAGTTATAATGTTCATTAACAATATTGGTTATACCTATTTTACTGAAGTGAATCAGCATCCCTAAAACTCGGAGCTCTATTGAAGAGTGAAACCCAAAGCATGAGTTATGACTTTATACGTCACTATAGTACATTTTAAAAAGGTGGTGTTTTTAGATGTTTTTTGAAAGTATGCAAGGGCTTAACTGCTTGATGCTCCTGTGGTAAATCATTTAGACCTAAATTGCCGAGATCACTATATCATATGCCTTATAAGCATATGCTGTAAAGAATTTTTTATTACTCAACACTAATAGGCTGACTCTAGCCGCTCACACAAGTAAAC
>BMAT01007806.1:787079-803253 GCA_019649035.1 Elysia marginata | reverse complement strand
TATTATTATTATTATTATTATTATTATTATTATTATTATTATCTTGGAACTTCAGGTAGTTTGACGTCCTTGCAAACTTATACAGAGACAAAAAAAGCACGATGGGAGGCAAAAGCAAGGCAGGAATGCAAGAGAGTGGGTCCATTAGAGGTCCGACAGGACGAATGAAGTTTCCGCTCGACAACGCCAAGAGGAAGGAAAACTGCCGACAAAAGCTCCAGAGAGGCTGCTCTGCAATGCAGACCGCTGTATGTCTGCCCGCTCAGTGAGGGCTGAAATCCGGATGTCTTGCATCAGGCGGACCGTATAAAGTCAAGGCAGCAAGGCAGGCTGTATGAAGCCAGGCCCTGCCGAGCGCTCGCTCTCACTAAGTTCAGCTGGTGTGCTCCGCATCAACCGCATTCTGGTGGACAAGCTCAATCTCAAACGTAAGGCGATCTAAGTCCTCAACAAGCTTAGGGGTCTGTTGTAGAAACAACGGCCCACAAGGCATAAAGTGTGGTGCTGCTCCAGCATCGCATCTCTGGTGAGCTTCAGTTGGATTGGGCTAACGGTAACCTCACTAAAATTGGTGGATGTTTTGCCACGGAGAGAGTTGTCATTCCGGCTGGACAGTCAGCTCGGGTGGGCAGTCCCTAGCCGACTCATCTCTACGCTGTCATTCCACCGTACTGCTGCTTACCAGGCCAGGTTTCAGCGGCATGTGTGTGAGTATTAATGCTGATCCAGGAGACTGCTGAAAAATGGCCCTTTCACCAAACGGAGGATACCGAAAGGGGCTAGGGAACACCGTACTGAGCAGCAGCATGCAGAATCTAGCAGTATACCTTACGCAAGGAGCTACCCTAGCAGCTTAGCGGAGGTAGATGCGACGGAGAAAGAAATCAAGTTGGAAAAGCATGCTCACACACCGATTTAGTCTCTCTGTCCCAAAGTATGATTATGAGGCCCATGTGGGAACCGGTTCTTAGTTGGTGAGTGCGCCACACTGTTAGCTTCGAAGATTTGCTAGCTAGTTTTCCTATCTCTGCCCAGAACTATTTTGAAAAGCGCTGTGGTCGACTTATAGATCAGTGCTAACTGTTTCTACGAGTAATTATTCTGTTGCTGAAGCGGAGCCACAGATAGTCGTCTTCTGCGGACTGCGGACTAAAGCCCGGATTCGATGGTGCAGTGAATTACTGTACAGTAAGCAGTGCAGTAAAAACCTGTACAGCTTACTGTATTGCAAATCTGTTTCCATGAGAGAATGGGTTGCGCGCAACTGCACGACTTTTTCGCGGGAATGATATCATGATTTCGTTGGGAGTGGGCTTATCATTGATCGTAGCACGCGCTGAAGACAAACAGGTCCAATGAACAAAATGTCTAACCAATTCAAGTTACTTTTGCTTAGCGCAGCAGTGGAAGAAGCGAATTTTCAGGAAATCTTAATAGCTGCATATGCAAAGCGACTTCGTGTGTCAAAGAGGAAACATAGATTTTGGATTCATCCTATTTTGAATAAAAGAAAAGAATATGGCGCGTTCTATCATCTTGTGAGAGAGTTGGAACTGGACGAAGAAAAATACATAGAGTATTTTAGAATGAGTCCCCAACAGCTTGACATGCTCAAGATTTTTAAAAAATCCGAAAGTAGACTATAATTATAATTATAAATTATCAAAACTGCTCTGCCTGCACGCTTCTATAAATTTACTGATACTAAAGACATGTATCTAATCTGAGACCAGTGCAAGGTAGGCCTAGGCCTATGTGCATGCAACAGACTTGGCTGGCGCCTTCTATCTGGTGTGTGTAGACAGGTATTTCCTGAGTTTCAGTTTCAGCTAGGCCGTCATACTCACGCGTTGCTGCTTAAAGTCTGTATTTGCTGTTAATTTTGCTACATTCAATTTATTAAAATCAACAATTGAAAATGCATATATGTCATATTTGGTATTGTTTCGCACGGAAATTCAACGTAGAATACGAATCTGAAGTCAGATTTTAAAAATTTTGATTTAAACACCCCATGAAAAAAGAGCCCATCCCAAAAGACGTCCGTTGTTGCAGTAAAAAATCGCTTCCGGGGCAATTTTTTACAGTGCGTTATTCTACTGCACGCGTCTTTTGCGGTTAATGGAATCGGATGCAAAAGGAAAATAGGGAACGAAATTTCAATAATACGGATCGTTTAAAAGTCGGATGCGTCGTGCGCTATTCTACAGTACCATGGAATCCCGGCCTAATGCGGAGTCTGGACAGCTCTTTCGAGCTTTATGATCAGAAAGGTTTACCTTTGTTTCTATACTGCTATCTACTACATTGCTCTCTAAATATTGGTGGATCACTTCCACTGCGGATCAGTTTATAAAGAATAACAATACTGTTTACTGCGGCAACCACGTAAGTAGCTATCCAAGACGGTACTGATAGAAGTTTAAAAAATCTTCGTCTATTAGATCCAAATCTAGTTCTAGATGTATGTAAATACTGATGATGAACTAAGAATCTAATATTTTTTGCTAACTTCCTAAGATCAGCGGACAGTTTTGAGCTGTTTAGAACTGTTCTAGATCTCTAGATGGGCTAGATCTAGAATTCTAGATCGACATCGAGCCCATGACTGAGTACCTTGAAGCTGAAGAAAGGAACTTAAAATGTTGTAGATTAAGCACTTGACCCCGTGAACGCAAAAAGTGAGAGCGTTGTAACCTTACTACGTGCTTAAGTGGGTAAGACACGGTCTTTTTCATTGAATAAAAACCAGTTTTATGAATGAACAAAAGTGAACAATAACTGGCCATGGTTTATTAATTAGCATACAATGAAATTCCTTTTATTCTAAGCCAGTATCTAGCCCTACAGCCAAAAGTATCAATCGATAATAGCAAGGGGCTCAGTGTTATCTAGACCAATAATACCACCTGGGACCACGCCCGTTTTTCACATGTTAGTGTTGAGATAGGGTTTCCACGCTTAGTGTCTGGGTATGTTAGGAGTGTGCCGATATTTGTAAAGCATCGACATTGCTTGAACAGATGTTTTTAAGTCTTCTGTCTCTCAAGTCTGTTGCTTCATGCTGTAGTACTAGAACTTAGTAGAAGTGGTCTCTTACTCATTGCTAAAATTAGCCTGTACATCTTGCTAGACCTATTATGTAGACTTGGCTACATGCAGGCATGTTCAAGTTGGTGATGCTGTTTTGACAAAGCTGGCCACCATCTCCTTTTCCACTATCAATTTAAAAAAATTAAGTGGTTTGGTTCCATCCATTTTGACTTGAAGGCTACTCTGGCCGGAGAACCTAGGCAAGTTGAGCAGGGTGGCGCTAACAGTAACACCTTCATCTCTGCAACTAGAAGTGAAAATCTTGCTTATCTAGTGTGATTTAGCCAGTCCCTCTTTACATAAAAATCCGATGGTTCATAAAGCTCAAACTCATCCCCTTCAAGTTCAGCCCTCCACCCCATTCCCCTCTCTTCAAAATGCCATTGAAAGACTCCTCACGTAAAAACCGATGGTTCAGAATGCTCAAACGCAGTCCCTTCACATTCGACCCTCCACCCAATTCCCTTCTCTTGACAATGCCATTGAGTGAAAACTTACAAAGAAAAAAAGCACTTGTGTAACACTGATTGACAAGGGGCTGGACATAGGAACAAATATGACAGGTGACTTAGAACACGTTCAAAGTGTCTCAGACAGGCCTTCACATCAGTATGGGCAAGGCCTACTTCACATATGCATTGTGTGTTCTTTGTGGGTGGGGTTTGGATATGTCAGTTACTACACTAGCTGTCAAAACCTAGCAAACCACAACCTTTCAAATAATGATTCTCCCCCCACCCACCCACACACAGCTCCCCCTTTGCTTACCAGATTCTTCAACATAAGCGAAATTTGTCACCTCTCTTTTAGCCCATTTCATCCCCATCACCCCTTGAGTTATCTTAATAGTCATACAACAGGGGGTCCGTAATCACAGCAAGAGTGGCGGCTAACCAGGGAAAACTTTCCCTATATTCATTGTTTGATGTCATAAGACTAAGAGGTTACATGCCCATCCAGACATCCAGGGCCATGTGGTATGACACTAGAGTGCGAAAATTGAACTTCAAAGCTACTACCGATTCAAGCAATAGTACTAATACATCGGCTTGGTACAGAGTCTCTCTCTCTCTCTCTCTCTCTCTCGTTCATTTGTTCAGGTCTTTCTTTAATAACCTAGACATACGCGACCAGTCAGCCTCGCTGGCTTAGGCAAGCAGGCAGCGTTTTTGCCCTGCATACATTTTGCGGGTGTTGTCTTCACATGACTGTTTGATCTATTAAATATCATCGGATTGTTCTGAAACTTGCCAGACAATCAGATGGGACGCTGATCTTTCATGTGGTAGTTTTGTTTACATTTTGCAGTTCATGAAAGCCAAGATAGAAGTTATTTCTAATGCATTTGACAAAATCACAGTATGAGTGGAAAAAAATTACAACAACTTGAAATCACAACAAAAGCAGGCGACTAAAACTGATCAAAACTAGCACTGTTCGAAAGTCCAGGATTTAAGCTTTTAGAAGATATATACTTTTATACAAGTAGCATGAGCATGAAATTAACCAGGACCGATTTTCAACACCATGTGTAAAATTAGCAGTCAGTGCTGTACCACGCCCAAAGTTTGTAAACACTAGTGGTCTGGGAACCATGGGATGAGGCAGCTGTGTTACCTTAAACCTACGTAACACTTCAGAGTTAAGAATCTTGATCTAGATTTCTAATCTAGATCTAATACTGTAGATCTAATTTCAATGTATTCTTGAACAATTGAGGCACTGTCACTCAAGACTTTGCCAGTTCAATAGAAATATGTTGATATCGACTAGTTAAACTCACTGATTACTTTCATCGCAGACTTGCGATATTATATGAATCACTAGCCTGTCTACAGACTCTCATTGCACATGTGTGATTTGAACATTATCCAGCCCACAACATCGTAAACATTGCAACAATGCGATTGGGGTAGTTACTGGAAGTTAGTCAAGCCAATTTACTTTAATTTCATCTATCGGTTGAGCTCTCTCGGGCTGAAAACCAATTTTTTACCTAATTTTTACAGCAGTCACTACAGCCTGCACAGCTCTTTCATTCAGTTAATCCAATGCGGCAAACGCTGTTGGCTGAGCAAATTTAGATCTAGTCATGGAAACCGATATCTTCTGAGGTTATTGTTGACTCAGACGCACATGAATATACCTTATTGTTTTACTAAGATTTTGTATGTACACCTAGGTGGGGTTCACTAAAAAGATTTTTTAATTTTTCAGAAGCATTTTTTGGCTTCAATACACTCTTTACAGCAAAAAAAACCCCCACAAAAGATAAAACAGTTGTCATGACTTTCCTAGCAAAGTAGCCAAAAGTGCAAATTGTAAACATGCAAAAATCAAAACATTTTAAGCATAAACATAAAAAAATTATGCAAATTTGCCTGTACCTTAGAAAATAGATTCGGACCTGTGGACCTGGTAGTCAGAGAGTTAACAAATCCATTCTAAAACCCACTCTCTGACAAAACAAAGGTATTGATATCGATTTTGACCTGGCAAAGTCTCAAGGGACCGCAAATGTTCATGAGTGCCTTTTGGGTACCAAATCTAGGTCTAGCATGAATATGGATCTAACAACTATAAATTGCCAGGAAAACAGAGGCTGTTTTGATCTTGACATTATTATGATTATGGTTATCATGCTCGGAGTTGAATCTAGATTGTGAAAACAGAAAAGTCTCAGAGTAGTGTGAATCAAACTAAACAGACACTGCATCACAATAATACTGCCGTGCTTTGACAAAACGCCTTTAGCAGTTTTGGCGCGAAAAATTTTTTTTTCATAAATCAATAGTAAATGTCAGCCTTTAACTTCTCTCAAAATGTTAAAAAAGAAAAAATTTCCATTTTTGAAAAAATCCGAATTTTTTAAATTTCAAAAACGCCTTTATTATAAGGGCATGCCCGCGAGCTTTCACAAAACGCCTTTACTTTCACAAAACGCCTATACTTTTACAAAACGCCTTTGGCCCTGTCTTGCATATGTTTATTTCCTTCTGCGCAGAAATATATTTTACGGGTGCCAAGGCAGGAAAAGGTATCAAAGTGTTATCGGTGCGTGCATCTTGATAGAAAAACAAAAGGCGACCACATCCTGCAAGTCACTTGCCCGTGAAAAAAGGGAGTGTTGTCATCTTACCTCAAAAGACACCGCACATTGGAGACATTAAATGGTTTGTAATCCAGAAATCTGCCACATTTAACAATTGCCTCGCAATGAAGCCTGAAATAAAGTCCTTAAAGTGATCAACGAACACATCGAATCATTTCATCCGACATGCAGTCACTATCGACGAAGCCATGCTCCTCTTAAACGCTATCTTCCCCCAGATGGTACTGTACGTTATATGCACAGTCACTTCGTAGAAAAGCACCCAGACCTGCAGGTTGGATATGATTCATATCGCAAACGGGTTGTTGCGAGGGGCATTTCTTTTGCAAGACTTGGAGTTGAAGAGTGCGAGCAGTGCATGGCTTTTAAACTGCATGACCATTCGCAACCAGAGCAAAACCCAAACTGAGACCCATGCACAATTCAATTGCAGCATAAAACAAACTACACCAGCAGTCCTATCCACTACAAGAAGGGTGCAGAGGAAGACCCCGAAGAGGGAACAACGATCTATGTTGCTGCAGACATGCAGAAGATGATAATGTTGCCATCAATGCCTGGCGTAAAATCTTGTGTGTTTGTCAATCTTCTTGTGTCATTCCATGAAACATTTGCCCCTCTTGGAGATCAACACAAGAAAAAGTACCCAAAACAGGTTATGTCCATTTTGTGGCATGAGGGTATATCTGGGCGCTCTGCTGCAAATGTAACATCTGCCTTCATCAAAGCAATCTCCATGATGGCTGATATCGTCATCTGGTGTGACAACTGTGCCGCACAAAATAAGAACTGGACCTTATACACGTCGATTGCCAGATTCATGAACAGTAGTGCAGACATCGAGCCACAAACAGTGACACTTAAATATCTGGAAACTGGGCATACTTTTATGCTTGCAGACTCATTTCATGGACAAGTGGAAACAAATATGCGTCGCAAGAAAAATGTCTTTAACTTCCATGATTTTGTGTCGGTAATTCAGGCTTGTGGTGGTTCACCAAAAACAATAGAAATGCAACCCCAAGATTTCACTGAATGGGACAAGCGTGTAAGTGGAGGAAAAGCTGTAAAAGTGTCTGAAACAAATTCAAGAGGCTAGATTTTGTTTGGGCTCTAAAAAACTCTTCTTTAAAGTGTCGCACGACGACGACAGTTTCCTAGAGTGTGATTTTTTAATGAAAAAAAACCCAAAGGGAGATTGAAGTTGCTTCTAACAAACCCAAGACTAGAGCAAGGCTGCGAGGAATACCAGGATGGAAAAAGACTAAGCTTATTGACACACTTGAGCACCTCATGCCTGAACTCAAACGTGCCTTTTGGAATGCCATCCAAATAGACGACCAGGTTGCTGATCTCACGGAAATTGGCTCCACAGAGGATATTGAATAAACTTGTAAAATTTGTTTTAAAAAGTTATTGAATAAGACAGATCCGTCATGTACTTTTCCCTTTTTCATTTAACAATAATAAGGGTTCAACTATATTTTGAATTCACAAATGTAAAACGTAATGGTGGTAAAAAAAAGTTATAAAATAAACTCATTGGCGTTTCTAAAAAATACGCAGGCGATATAAGTGTCCGGTTTTAAACAAAAACAGGTGTTTTGTGAAAGCAGGAATGTGTGGTAGAGAAGTAACCTAAAACCCTAAAGGCGTTTTGTCAAATCATTGTCATTACGGATATGCCCTTAACTAGCTTAAGGCGTTCTGTCAGAGCATTTCTAAAGTATCGCAACGAAAATAATTTGACAAAACGCCTTTAAGGTAATAAAACATTTATTTATCACTTTTAATGATCAAAACTCATTGTAAAAACTTTTAAGTACAAAATCTCTGCAACTGTCCTGGAAAAAATATTTTTTGGCCAAAGGTTTTGCATAAATTAATCAAGAAACTAAATCGCAATTTTCTCAGTTCAACGTTTTTAAGTTAAAGGCGTTTTGTCAAAGCACGGCAGAATAGCCCAAGTTGACGTCCATTCTGGGAAAGCTTTATGCCTCCCAAGCAGAGATAAAATAACTTTGTGGACAAAACAGTCTCCAGTTTTTTTTTTTCGCTCTTGAACATTGTTTAGTTTAAAGTTAAAAGAATCATGTATGTACTCACTTTGAGCCTATAAAATGATAGATAAGGCCAATACAGCAGTAGTGTTTATAGAGCTTATTGCAAATTTCTTAAGAGGCAAAATGTGGTTTGAGTTTCTTACTCAGAATAATAGAATTGTCTGTTTAAACTAATTACAAAGAAGTTAAGTTTGGTGTTTGTTGTTTTATGGTAGCTATGTTTGTAAAACTTAAACTTTACACCTTGAAAGCAAGGCTTTCACAAAAAAATGTAATAATATTTCATGAATCTTTGTGGCTTAGTTATATTGCGGTCTGCCATTTATAAATACTTTTTAATGTATATATATGTATAGTTTTTTTCCAAATGACAATTTAAGATATTCATTTGATGTTTTATGCTCCCTTATCATAATGACGTAGCAAATGTGTTGCAGCAATCAGTTTGGTATTTGAATTTGTGGGATGCTGCCAGGTATTAGGTAAGAGGTCATAGCCAATGACCAAATAGAAAACCGAAAGATGATGCTATGGATTTATGATTTAAAGTTTCTCTATAAGGTATTTATTTATCTGCTTACAGATGCTATGAAGATGGCACTCGCCTTTCGAGTTTTAAGTCTCTTCCTCCTTGTATGCACCCTACGCGTCTTCTCGGAACATTCTGAGCATGAGCATGACCTGAACGGTGCGTCAGAGGATTTAAAATACAGAGAGCCCAGGTATGGGATTGTTTGTACTTGTTTTTGCTTTTGTTTTTTTTTTATACCACATAGATGATAAACACTATTTAAAAACAAAAATATTATTGAATAGAGTTAAGATTCATCCCAAAATAAGTTTAATATTTTGTTAAATTATGTAGCTCTGGTTTCATTTATATAATTTTTCAAAATTTGACCTAGGTGTTAAATAATAAAATTTTGTTGTCCCTTTTTTGATAAAAATTGGGAAGGAATATGATTATTCTATAAATGACCATTTATTTCTTTTATGCTTTGACTTTTAAGGACGATTTTATGTTTTATTTTTTATGCTCATCACCAAATAACATCTTAATTCAGTTTAACCCTTTGATGTCAATAGTTTGTCAATCACCATGACATGGCAGTTTTTGGTTAAAGAGTAAGAATATTCATACATTTTAACATCGCTGAACTCCAATTATTATGTCGAATTTTAAATACTTACTTACTGCCCTTCTTGCCATTGGCAATAGGGCAGCAACAAATTCCCTCCATCGCACACGGTCCTGAGCCAACGTCCTCAGGATGCCCCATAACTGTTTTATGGTTGCTGCCTCTGCTTCCGCTGTCCTCCAAGTGGTCTTGGGGCGTCCATGTTTCCTGTGTCCCTCTGTTTTTCACTGGACTGCTACTATAGGCATAGCATTCTGGTCTATGCGCAGTACATACCTATCCATCTCCATCTTTTCTGTACAATAATATTTTCTATGCTTTCCTTTTGGCAATGGTCAAGAAGGTCTTGTTTTGATATTATTCGAGGCCAAAAGATCCTAGCAATATTTCTAAGGCTTTTTGTATGAAGGATGAAAATTTTCTTAGGTAATTTTCTTTCATGCGCCAGCATTCTGATGCGTAGAGCTGGGTTGAGAGAATACAACTTCTATTTAATTTTAGCTTGGTGCAGGATTTCTATTGTTGAGATGACCATACAGGATTCAGCATCCTGAATGTGTTTCTGGCCTTACCTATCCTGTTCACAATGTTGCTTCCGGCTCCTCCGTCTGTTGGTACCTTGCTACCTAAATATGTGATTACAATTTCATCTAAATTTATTGGCCAGGGGTTTTGAACAGTAAGAGTCATCACTTCTGTTTTTTTTTACTGATATTCAAGCCGACCTGTTTTGCATATATTTTTAGTCTGTTAATTTTTTCTTCAATGTGGGCATGGGTATGTGCAAGAAGGGCTCAATCATCCGCAAAATCTAAGTCTTCCAGGTTGGTGAAAAGGTTCCATCTTGTTTTTGTCTCCTGTTGTTTGCCTCATTACCCAATCTATGGCGACATTGAATAGAAGAGTTGATATTACACATCCTTGTATTACTCCAGATAATACGGGGAAGTTTTTTGGCTATATCCAACTCTGTAACTGAAGTTGTTGTAGAAACTTTGAATCATGGGGACAATTTCTGTTGGAATTCCATAATTCTTTAACATTTTCCACAAGCTGTTTCTAAGTATATTGTCAAAAGCTTTTTAAAAATCTACAAAGATGCCATTCTGTACATTGTTCAATTATATTTCTCAGGGTGAAGATCTGATTTATCCATCCTCTTCCTGTCTTGAATCCTGCTTGTTCTTCTCTAAGCTTACTATCCACGATGCTGCTTATTTGATCGATGATAATTTCAGCACGAACTTAGCTTGGAATAGAGAGCAGTGTTATGCTCCCCAAGTTGTTACAATTGCTCAGTTTGCCTTTTTTAGAGATTTTAATTATTACACCTTTATTCCAGTCTTCCGGTACCTTTTTCTCCCTCCAAGCTGTGGTCAGTGATGGGAGTAAGGTTTCTGCAGCTAAAGTTGGATAAGTTTTAAAAAGCTCAGCTTTAAGACAATCAGGTCCACGTGCCTGGTTGTTTTCAAGAGTTTTAATAACTCTTATTATTTCTTCTTTTGTTGGAGGTGTTTTGATCACGTGGAGGTCCTCCTCTGCATCTTGTATATCCGGTTCAGTGTCGGGCGCTGGTCGATTCAACACCTCGTTAAAGTGTTCTGTCCATCTGCCCTCCTGTACAGCCTCTGATGTTAGTAACTGTCCCTGCTTGTTTCTGATTGGAGTCTCAATGTTATTTCTGAATTTAAAATAACTGTGCATTAAATTCCCCTCGTACACAATGCAAAACATAACGCACATTGTACAACTATGAGCCATGGGGAATGGCAAAATCTACTGATTTAAAGGAAGTAGGCTTACTACGTACGTTTTGTGTGCATATGATCATGCCAAGTAGGATGTGCATCATTAATTAGAATGGGTTAATTAAATATCTGAAGTTCAGTTTTTGGTGAGGTTTGCCTGGATTTGTTTTGCAGTTCTTGCATTTAATATCAAAGAGGCTTAAAGAGAGTTTTATATTCTAGATAATTTAATTATCAATTTGCCTTTGAATATTTGCAAAAGCAATGTGCATCTAAAAGTAACAATATTTTTTTTGGGGGTCATGTTTTTAGATACCTCCTATATGATGTGAATCCTGGAGAAGGCTTCAACCTAAGACGAGATGTTTACATGCGCATTGCTGTTCTAGTACGGAGCTTGAATGAAGATGGTCCCTGGACTCTGGTATTACCTCCTTGGTCGAGACTTTATCACTGGCGCTCACGAGATGTTGGGCCTCAAGAGAGAATCCCTTGGTCTTTGTTCTTTGATCTAGACAGTCTGAGAGAATTTGTTCCTGTGATGGAGTTCCATGAGTTTTTGGAAGGTGCGTTTAAATAGAGAAGAAAAATGTATTCAAGGTTAGGATATGTCAGCCTCACAATCAAACTAAAATAAAACATAAAAGTTTTACTTTCTAGAGCAGCATTAGTAACTGGCATTAGTTGAAGAAAAATCTTGAAATTCCAAAACCTTAAAAATTGAGGGGATATATTTCAATATTGAAAACTATTTATGTTTGTTTTGTGCAAACTGATATATACTTTCTATGTGGCTCAAAAACATTTATATTTAAGTTTGAATTATTTTTTTAAATCTTATTTATTTTTTTTCCTGTTTTGTGTCCTGAATACTCAAGTTAACAAGAAAAACACCATTGATGAAGTCTACTACTTACAACACTATAAGGAAGGCTGGGACAAGTGGGAGGAAAAAATGGACAAGCGCCCATGCATTACAAATCCATATGACTGGGTAATAAACTTTTTTTTTATCTTTCATATCTTTGTATAATGTGAAAATGATTTATGTAAATTTCTGTTTATTTTTTTTTTTGGCTTGGAACCAATCCTGACGAGGTTCTTCAAATTATTGTATTTTTAAAAAAATTTAAATCATCAAGGATTGCCTAAAGTTAAAAAAAAATCAGAGTTTTAACATTATTTTTTGTTTTGAAGTTTTGAAAAATGCAATATCCTATATATACAAAAATGTCAGTTGGTAGCTCTAGCGCATAATTTAAGTTACAGAGCTTTTGTCATCGTATTGGTTTTGGTTAGACATGCCATGTTGAGGGTTTTTAGCACTATATATCATGAAAAACTTTTTGCTTTAATTTAATAAACTTATTTACGGAAGTGTACAACTCCTACCCCCTTTAGAACGGTTGCAAAATTTGTGACCTATTGTTCTGAACAAAAACATATGAACAAACTTCAAAACACAGCCTAATCTGTATTCGTCTTGTATATATGTTTTAACTTTTTTTGTTCCGAACAGTTTATCAAAAGTCCATACTCCATATATCCCCAAATTTTTTCAGGCTTTAAACAATTGCTTTAAACTACCTCTCTGTAACTATGAATTACTTTTTTATCTTTTGTTTTAACAAATAAACAATTCAACCCTCACAGTTTGCATTGTTTAAATTCACAATAAAATCATTTTACTGATCTTTGTGAGATGGATTCACTGATACTAAAGACCTCCTTACCCCATGAAAATATAGACTTTGGACAAAACTTAATACATAACATAAAAGGAAATATTCCGTGATTTTGTTTTGTCTCTTCTAGAACCCTGAGAGTCAGCACTGGTATGGATGGTTTTTTGGGTACAACGATGAGGTGGAGGCCCTAAAGATGGAATGCATTTCCGTCATGGGCCATGCTGGTATCCTCAAGCCTTTTCTCCTTAAGAACACAAGTGCCAGGTAAGCATGGTCAGTCTTAGCCAACTTTTAAATGTATTTATCCTTTTCAGTCCATTATTTAGGAAACTCAAAATGTGTCTTAAAACTTTTAAAGGTATTGTGGATATTTTTTTCTTACAAACCAAACATCAAAGTTTGCTTGAAATTTATTATGGTTTCTGAAAAAAAAAATACGAAGAATTTTGTCAATTGAAATTTTACAGCATGTACTTGAAGTAAATTTTCAAAGCTTTCAAAATGTGTACTTCTCTTTTAATTGTTATGTTTAAAATTTTTTTTGACATACTCATTCTTAGATCTGTGATGCTTGATCGAGCAGAAACAGTTCTTCATGACAGATATGGAGATGCAGTTTTCTGGCAGGTACTGATTTTTTTTTTTTTACGTTTTCTTTGATTTAAGACCATGTAAAACTAAATAAGAAATAGATTTTTGTTAATTTATAAGTTTTTTTTCTTTTAAATGAAAATTTAAACTATTAAAAAGATTCTGAAAAAGAGGCTAAAAAGTATTTTAGGCTTAAATTTTTTGTGAGTTATTTAGTACAGTCAAATCTGCCTTGCTGACCACCTGTGCAGGGAGACCACCTGTATCGATGCCCACTTTTCTATGACTCCCTTGCATTTTTTTTCTCTGCTTTTACACTGTGCATGTTGAGCACCTTACCAACGGAACGGGCCTTTTTGAAAGTCGTTTTTCTTTAAACCCCTTTTAAAAATCACTCCTAGGGGACCACTCTTGACCGGACAAGAACCAAGAAGCCGCCCAGTCCAGGAATCCGACCTGCCCCACCCTACTTATCCCCTACACCTCTTTTTTTATAAGAGGGTTTAGCTGCAGTCACATATTAGAGGGTAGAGCTAGGTAGTGGTGGTAAGAGATAATCATAAACACGTGGTCGTAATTATTTTTATCAAGTTTGTGAAACATAATTTTGCATTACAGATGAGATTGATCTTGATAACTACGGCTTATGTGAAAAATTTTTAGTTATGTAAAGAAGATGAAATGCTGCTATGTTGGATAGACATGATTAAATCAAATGCCAAAGTTGCTTAAATTAATCAAATAGGAACTTACAGGGGAAAGTTGTTTGCTATATTAAGACAGAAAAAAAAATGCATCCCTACAGGGTTACAATCAAGTTGCCCAACATGATCACCTGTTTATCATGGCTATAATTGTCATTGATCTTCAATGGTTGTCTTGGGCAGGTTCGACTGTGCATTTAAAATTTGGTTTGAATAGAGTTGAGAACAAATATAGACTACATTGGCAAGCTGTTCCCTTTTTATGAAATTTTTGGTCTTGACATTTTTTTTTTGCAGTGAAAAAGTTCATCTAATTACGACTTTGGGAATGTTTTTTTTTTTGTCAGGTGAATTGACATTATGCAAACAAGATAAATTTTTAAAAAGAAAGCAGCTCTTCTACAACTGAGGCCTGTTACATAGTGCCAAAGTTCGCAAACAGTTTTCCGTTTGCCTTATGCGTTTGGGAGCATTCATGAACAGCCTTCTTAGGTAGTTCATAGCGAACTTATAAGAATTGTTCAAATTTTCATGGTGCTATTTTCTGTTGAAATCAGTCAATTAGCGCAATGCATTCTGCTATGGTGCTGTAAAAATAAACTAATTGCAGAGTTAAAATTTTTTATTTATATTGTTGTACACAACATAGGCACTCAAAGGAAAATGCAGGGTTGATGTGATTTTCATTTGCTTCTAGACTCTTTGCTAATCCTCACCATGGTTTTTCTCATCAGGTGCGTCGTAGTATGAGGTTTTCTAAACAGCTTCGAGACATTGGTGATGCATTTAGGGCAGAGTTTCTTGATTCAACAGATGCGAAAGATAAGACTGTTGTGGAAAAAAGTTGGAAGAATATGAAGGTATTGTTTTCAAGCTTCAGAAATGCTTGTTCTTGTTTTAATTGCTTCCATCGCATGATATAGTGAAATTATCCCTTCCCTGCTTTGTTTATATGATATGTCTCGTGTCCAAAGTGAATAAGTCAGATGTCGCAATTTTAACTGTCAAAGGCGTTGCTGTCCGGAACACATTTTTTTCTAAGTTTCCAAATGCCAAAACTTCAATAAATTATCAATACTTTGTGGGAAGATATAAAATTTTGTTGATTTAGAGTATAGATAAAAGAGAAAAAATATAGGCCTTTAGATGGCATTTTGCAAATCAAGAATTTCTGATTTCCGACCCATCGCCCTGGGTGCGAGAATGAATAGATGATAAGCTTAATTTCAGAAAACAGTCCCTGTCTCAATTAAGATGCACCAGTGGTTTTTGCAACTATTGTTGCGAATAGTCAACTTAGCATTTTATACACTTCTTTGTTTACATAGCAACCAACTTTACTGCTAAGAACTGGATTCTTCAAAGACTGAGGTTTTGTTTGATTGGTCATTGAGCACATTTGGTCAGATGATAGGTCTAGATTGAAATGGAGTCTAGACATCACACATTTAGCTGCATGGTGTTTGGTTTTGCAACTACATATATATTGGCAAATGAAATGGTTATGAAATATAAAGGTAGCAATGGGCAAGAAGTGATATGTGGCAATATTATTTTTTTTAGTGAATTTTGTTCTTACGCCACATTTTTTCATTGACTCCTACAAATAAATCCAGCCATGTGAGAATAACAAGAACCAAATTAATTTGGCTGTCTAAAAATTAGGCTAAATCATGGATATAATAACTTCTTTTCTTGCAAAACCAAAGCATGAAAAGTGAAATAATGCTTTTTAATGAAACTGTAAAGAGAATTAGAGATTGAAGAACGAGAGGCAATTGGGAAGTAGGCACACATTGTTTAAAGTACACACAAGGGATCATTGTGCCAGAATTAATGGTAATCAGTAAGCAGATCTAAGCAATGTTTTTCTTTTAAAATCAGTATTGTAAATACTGAAGGGCTTATAAAAACTTTTAAAAGTAAGGTGCTGTAACAGTCGCAGTAGAAAGATATTGACGCAATTTATATTATTATTGCTATTGTTGCTTTTTTTATCTGTATTTTTCATTTTTGATGTGGTTTTTTTTTTTTTT
>BMAT01007806.1:706841-717861 GCA_019649035.1 Elysia marginata | reverse complement strand
AAAAAAAAAAAAAAGCAGCATGAAAAAGGAACATACACTTCCGACTTCATAACCTTTGATCAATAATACAGTTTAAGATATCTCAAAATAAAAACTGGCGTCACAGTCTCACTTGGTAAAAACAAAATTCATTGCTTAGCATTTTTCGGTGCTAAACAAAATTTTTATTTTCATCTTTTATTCTTGAAAACCATGGCAGCATTATTACTCTCAAGCATGTCAAATAGAATATCTAGGGTAACTGAGATAATGTTTAGGCTCCCAGTCTTAGAAATGCTCCGGTGCAACATCTTAAGTTCTCTTCTACCAGCAGATTTTAACTTTTGCCACAACAAAGAAAAAGAATACTTGGAACATTCAAATGCAGGAAATTTTGCAGGTGAGAAAAGAACCAAAGCCAGATGATAATTTTGAGTTTGTTATCTTTATAATATAATTAAAATACAGCCAGTTGGAGCAATAGTAACAAAACATCATGGAAGACATTTATTTGATTTTTCTTCTTTTTTTTTGACATTAGAGAACAGTTGGACGACTATGGAGACAATTAAGTTACAAAAAAATCTACAAGTTGGACAAGCCGACAATCATTGCAAGTTTTGAGATGTGCTGCATGCATGCCTGCTGGGCACACATTTCCTTCACAATAGCTCATTGAATACTGCTAGAAGTGAGTGATTCGTCAGAATTTCCAATAATTCAGAAACCAAATAGAATGCTACTTTTCTGTTCTTTCTCGGCATAACTTTGTAAAAAAAGATTGAGAATTAGGGTCATAAATTTAAATGCAATAAATTAATCCACTAATCTGGATCTGTTATATCATTCTCTGATTTCGCTACAAACACAGCAACTTTGATAAGTCAGAGAACTTAATTGTTCTTGGTAAAGAGCTAAATTTTTCAGTAGACTAGAAAGAAGCATTGCAAACACCGACGAGCCACTTATAGAATATTAAACAATACATTATATCGGACAATTAGTCAGCTTACTTTTGATTATCGAAAGACATTAATATTTTTTCAAAAAAACTTTAAAGTAACAAACAGCAACACTAACACAACTGGTAACAAAAGACAAAAAAATGCTGTTGATGTGTAGGAGGTCAAAAGAGTAAACCAACAGTAAACAAGATTGCAGAATGAGTGAAGCCATTGCTGTAAGAACGACCTTTGCAAGGGCATTAAAAATTTTTACAACCAATACCAATGAATTGGATATCTGATAAAAACCAATCTAAAAAAAAATTGTTTGTTTTATTTTATTACTTTCTTTTGTTTACCTTTTCTTTATTAAGCTCAAATGGAAACCTTAGAATTTGGATTGAAACTTTTGTCCTATAACAGAAAGGTATCAATCAATTTTTAGAGGTGATTTTAAAACTATGCTCTCATCAGTTCTTGAAATTTTCATTAAGACTATACTTTTTGCTAAAAATAACCTACCTCGCCCCCACCCCCTTAACAAAGAGAATTCTATATGTAGAAACATCGTTTCCTAAATTATATTTATGATAACCAATTCACGTGCATCAGCTTGAAATAAGTAATAATTAAAAAAAAAAGAAGTGAACAGATGCGATTTAGCAATATCATGGAGAATCAACAAGAATTCAGTTACATCACTTTACAAATCATAATGAGATTACCAATGTAAAAAAAAGGAACAATTGATTGAAAAGTATGCAGCAAAAAAATACCTGCAAAATGCAATTAAACTGACAAATGGTTCACATTATCCTATAAAACTACAACAAATCATCATTTTAAATTTTGATAATTGAACAATTTCTTTGGTGTTTAAAGGAAAAAAAAATCTCTCTCCCTTCCCCCTTCATCTTTCAGTTCATTCTAACCACCATTCACATCATTTAAATAAAAAATACAATAGAAAAAACCCATCAGAACATTGTGAGGATATTATCATCAAAATATCTGTCTGACAAAAGCAGTACAGAGTAGTTAAGCACCATTACATAAAACACAAATTTAGATCACACTTTTAAGACTTTTCAACCAGAGGTAATACACTCACTCCCTGCTCTATGAGTATTTACTTTGGGTAAAGATAGAACATTATGAATAGCAGTTATTATCTAAATTTACTGGGAGATAAAAAAAAACTGGAACATCTTCATCTAAGACAGCTGGTGATGACACAGCCACCAAGGAAATTGTAAAAAAAAAAAATATATATATATATATCACCATTTTTGGTGCCAGCACAAACGATAGATCCATTCTTCCATATATCTTCTTAAAGATTATAAGAGCAATAAAGTTAGCCTCACAAAGAATCTACAGAGTGTGACAGAAACTCTAAAAGACAAGAAGACTTTACATTGAAATGTTTGTAAAACGATGGGATTCATAAAAGAAAGAAATAACACATGAGGTATATCAAAGAAGATGTAAAAAAAATCGACTGCACCATTCAATACATCAAAGATTTCTGTAGACTAGATGTGACAGTGACTTAACCAATAAGTATACACAAAACGGCAGTGAATACTTTCAGATAGATTTTTGGGGGGTTTGGATCCCATCCTGATTAAAATTTGTTCAGTTTCCCCGATGAAATGTGCATGTTAACCATAAAGTACAAGTAGTTGCGAAGACTAGTAAAAAACAAACTGTTGCAAGATACAATCTATCATGAAAGGTTGAGTTCCATAAATTTTAGCAGGTGAATAAGCCTGTCGTTTCCAAATTACTTTTTAGAGAAAATTATAAAATGAGAGAAAAACAAAAAGGATTATCCTTTGTGTGATTGACTCAGGCCCATATCAGTTTACAAAAAAATTTAGTATACATTATGCAGAGAGATTGTGCACTTTTTGAAAAAAAAGTTGTTCCCAGCCAAGCACCTTCATAAGCAGGAACTGAACTGTAAACCGAAAGGTCTTTATAAAACTTATTTTTTGTCCATGATGGACATTATTGAAGCTGATCCTTTATGTTACCATGGCTCTAAAGGGGTTTTTTCTTTTGGGCTGAAAAAATCTATTGCAGTTGTGTGTATGTATCCATTATAGTGACAATTATGAAGATAATAATATTGCTACCTAAAATTTATTGCGCTTTTAAACAAAAAACAATAATAGCCTGACAGTTATATTTCTGCGTAAACTGCACTTAATTGCACAACTTTATGAACTTTGACTTTCAAAATGAACTATTTTATGAGAATTTTTTTTCTAATAGCATGATATTATAGTTTACAAATGTTTTGGAAATTTATGAAAATCTATCAGCACCAGCTTTTGATTCAAAATGTCAACAAGTTCAGCCTTGTTACAAATGAAACTAGGAAGAATCAAGACATTAAAAACAACAGAGAATAAAGGGCAAGACTTCTGTTTTTGGCAAGGTTGCTGACGAGAACAAAACTTAAGAACCTTCAAGTATTGGAAATCTTGAGGCAAGAAATAAAAATTTTGTAAGTTTTATCCTTTTAGCATTGAACCCAAAACAAGTTTATGAAATTCTATCCTATAAATAACAAAAGTAAATATGATGGGCAATGACAGATTTGTATAGCACTCACCCTTAATGAGACAAATATCAAAATTTTCATACTTCAAACTCTAAATGCTGAAAACTGTAAAACTTTCAAAGATTTATGACAAAAGAGTGTTTAAAGTTTGTTTAAAAAAAAAAAGAACAAAGTTAACTAGGAAGTGTTTATTTATTAATTTTTGACAGTTTTTAAAATCTGTCTCATTAACAATGACTGCTAAACATTTCATACAGGAGTGCGGTTCAGTTTGAATACAGTGGAGTGTGCCTAAAATAAACACTATTCAAAATAAACTTGGGGTGAATATAAACTGGAATCATAGCTTCAAAATTCTTTTTTTACTGTAAACTTTACATAAAACAAACTTTTTACTCGGGTCCAAAAGAGTTTATCTTAACAGGACTCCACTGTAAATGAAAAAGAGCAAATGCCATGAATTTGAACAAAATGAGGATGGGGATGCAGATCCTGCTGATGTTTGTTATGCTCATGGTGATATACAATGACAGCAGACTGTGGGTTCATTTGCTTTGCTTAAAACAATACACTTAGTATAAAAGCTTTGCACAACATGAAAAGTTATAACATATTACAAGAATAAAACTTTTATGGAAAAAGTACTATTTACATCATAAAAAGAATACTTTTACAGGCTTTATCTGTACATTATTCAAAGGGGATTATTCTTAAGGAAGAGCAGGATATCGAGAGTTGAGATTCAACATAGAAATTAAGCAGTTCAGTCAACATCTTTTTAAGTGTTGTATCAGTTCCCTTGCTACAGAAAAAGAAAATTTAATTAAAAAAAAAAAAAAACAACAGCTCACACATTCTATCTCTCTCCAATCGTTATGCAATTACCTCTTTAAAAAATCAATTAAAAACACAGCTAGGTAGAAGTACTTGCCGCCTCACTTTCTTTTAGAGTTAAAAAAAGCTATACACCCTGCTGGCATATAAATGGCTTTAATTATAAGACTTACAATTCAGCTTTTCCTAACAAAAATTAAAACTTTTTTGATACACAGAAACGGTTTCTGTTAAACGCAGGAAACCTTGTAGGTGTGAAAAGAAAGCAATTCTTTCCTTTAAAAAAGTTTTAAAAATACAGCTCAGTAGAAGTACTTGCCGCCTCAGTTTATTTTAGGTTTAAAAATTTCTTATTAAAAAAAAAACCTATTGCTGTTGGAAAATAATACCATAACAACCCCAGAAAGGGTCTTATGTTATCCTTTTTGTTCAGGTGTCCATTACTATTTAATTCAAACGAAAAAAAAAACGTTTAAGAACCACACCTGCAACATAGATATGCGAATAAATTTCTTTTTTTTTCATTGCATAAGCATTGTGTTTGTTCCATGAAAGGATAAACAAACAAGCTTAGCCTTTAATCCTCTAAGCTCTCCCCCCTCCCTACCACTGCATCCCCCAGCCGCTTTCTTCTGGGCTGAGAAAGGGCCCTCACAAGCAATGTAGGGCATCAAAAAAAGAGCAACTACAGCTCATATTCTTTGATGACTATTAGTTTTAAAATCCAGGGAATACTGTTTTTATTACTCAAATGCGTTTCGGTTCTACTTGATCTATGCTAGAACTTAATCTCTTTGCAAAGCAGAAGTACAATAAAAGTACGGTATAGTAAAAAAAAATACATTTTACAGAAACAATTACCGTCACATGTACATATAGCATCAGAAAAGATAAAATATTGGTATAATGGTCATACAAAGACTACACAGACATATTGACTAGATAGATTTGATTCAATAAAGCTTACAGTTTGAGTATTTGCAAACAAAGTCTTTAAATAACTGCCCCGCAAAGCAAATGTCCATCTCCATATACCTACAAACCACATTCAATAACTGCTTTGTAGCAATTAAGACTGTGATGTTTGTTTAAGTAATTTAATGGGACTTCTTGCATTAAAAGCTGTAAAGTCTTTCTATTTAAAAGAAAAAATCCCCCAAAGCACCTTACCACCTTTATTTCCTGTCTGTGCACAAAAAGTAGGCAAAATATTAGGGCTTTCCTTTGCTAGCAATCTTTCCAACTTACTCGAGTCAGCGACCTTCATAAGAAGAAGACTCGGTGAATTATGTAAGAACTGCCCTTCCAAAAAGAATCAAGCCTACTATTTGATCTCATCCTTGTAATATCACCAAAGCCATTGCATGTATACAGTGTGACTCAACTTTTTTATCTTCTTGGTGGATACCAAGTTAAAAAACAATACCTCCTAAACCAGGAGAAGAGAAAAGCTACTTTAAAACTACAACAAGATAAGCAGAGCTATCAACATGGCTTTGGAAGTCCTGATGTCAGAAGTATAAGACGTCTGTTTGTTGGGGCAGTGTGAGTCAGGGCCTAGGGCGACTTCTTCCTTGCCTTGCGCGAGCTCTGATCCATCAAAGTTCGAGTGAAAAGTTTGCAAGTCCAAGGTCGTCCATAGACACCCAAGTGTAATGCTTGTTTGTAGTATAATCAACAATTCAAAAGTTATGCAAAGGAACACCTTATTTTTCACCTAATACGGTGCAAACCTCTGGTATCCGCCTCGATATACCGTAGCCTTTTGAAAGGAAAATTAAAAAACAAAGAGAAAACAAATTAAATCTCACTTATTTTATGATGGAAAATGCACATTTTTATCAAAGTACTAAGTACGCCAATTTTCCTTCCATTTCTCATAACCTCTCCAACTAGACTACTAATGTTTTATTCTTTTGCTAGAAACTATTTCAGCAATATATGGTCCCCCACTGCGGTCTTCAGGAGATCTATACTTCTACCCAGTTGTAATGCAGCTTTAAAAAAAAAAATCTTGAATGAAAACACTATGCCCTTGTGTTAAAAAATTTCAAAAGCCTTCACAAAATATTTTTTTGTACAACTATAACAAGATGTTGCAATCCTTTTGAATAGTCTGCTTCATTTTAAGTGCAAGACCAGTATGAAAATTTTACCTAGACTGCAGTAAAGCTTAAATGCTGCATCTTTTTGGAAAAGGCTTTTCTTTGTAATGATACTGGCAACTCAAAATGAAACAAGCTCCAGTCTTTTTTTCTCCTCATAATGCTCAAAAAATATATGCAAAATATATTTTCCGTAAAGTCATAAATGAAAACTCACCCCATAGCCTGCAACAGGCCCGATACTATGACCAATATAAGGATCAGCAGCATATTCTCTTGGATATCTGAGGATAAAGGACCAGTCTTTACCTTCATGGTCAAGTTCTAGGAAACTTTGCTAAAGCCCTGTGCCTTTACTGCCTGATAAGGCAATGTTATAATATAATACAATGGCTTCTCTTTGAGCCTTACAATGATACGCATACTCTTATTTCTTTTGAAAAAAAATATCCTGATAATAATATCCTTGCACTTATTAATCTGTTCCTTATATATGGTCCTAAAAAAATCATATTCATATTCATTTTTTAAAGCAAAAAGATGTACATACCAATCATCAAAATATTACGGATAAAAATCTACAGGTGAAAGTTTTGATTATCCCACAGTCGCCCATCAGGAGTGGTTTTCAAAAATTAGAAGAGAAATTACTGAACCACTGAAGAATTCTCGCGAGAGAAAGGCCCTGGGGTAAAGGGTAAAAAGACTCTTCCTACGGCAAAAAACTATCAACTTTCATGGAAACAAGTTGGATGTCCTTATTTTCTTATTCCAAGAGGATATTTGTTAAATGCATTTTTCTGAGCTTCTAAAATAAATAATTTCATGATGATATCAAGTTTTTGTGGAAACTTTACTTGCTTCAATATATAGAGGAAAAAGAAGAAGAAAAAAAATTCTAAAGGCTTTTCCTCAAACTCATATATCTGATATCCGACTCATTTTCACATGTGAAAGTCAAGTCTAAATAACTCCAAGTTGGATATTTTAAACACTTGCTCTTTTTCTGAACTATGTTTGTATTAACTATCTTAGTTCTCTTTTATATAATATACTGATAAGCCAAAATATGTGTAATCTGAAGTTAAACTCTTGTTTTCATGAGGTTCAAACTATGCTGACCAGCCTGCAAATAAAAGTGGACTGTTCTGTGTCACAATACATACCCAGCTGCAGCTGTGTATGTGACTGGTGTGGCGACTGCTGCTGCTGGAATAGCGTATCTTGCAGCACCAGCAGGATAGGCTGCTCCAGCTGCCGCAGCAGCGGCTGCGTATGGTTGGCTCGTCACAATCTGTGGAGTAGCCAACATCTACGCAAACTTAGGTCACACAAATGTTCATTCCGGGAAAAACAAGCTTAAACAAAAGATATCTTTAAAAAAATATATAGTACCATAAGAGATTGGCTAAGTAAGTCTTTATCAGAAAGCTGAAGCTGAAAGACCTTGCAATTACAAGGTACCACAGGTTTTTCATATTTCTTGTCTATTCCTCAATGGTTTAGTTTTGTTAGTTGGAGAGATTAATGTAAATTATTGTCCTAAAAAACTTCAACTATACTGGTGTGTACTACAAGATAATTTTTTTAAATTGTAATAAACTGTTTAAAAAATGAGGCATACAATTACATTTTGTTAGTTGTAGAGAGCTTACTGTCATGTAAATTATTGTATGATTTGACGTGTGACGGTTGATAAATCATTTTTTACCTGTTCATGCTGGTGTCATTAATTCTTGCTGTTGAGGGACATATGGTGTTTGGCTTTATTTTTATTTGTTTGCTTGAATGTTTAAAGAGATAGCTTAAATTAAAGCATATGTGTTAAACAAGACTCATTACAAATCTGTTATAAACTCTGACAAACCAGCAGCTATCCCAGAGTTTCATAACGCAGTGAAATTCTTAACGAACTGCTTTATGCCATCGGAACATGTGGTAAGAAAGTCATAATAATTGAAAATAAGGATCAATCACCCCACAAAAAAGACAGCTTCAGTACTATTACTATTTCCAATGAATTTTCTGAAATCAAATATACCTCACTTGATGATTTTAAACACTACAATAAGTCTCAATAAAGATAGTATGATTTTAAGGTTACAGGTGGCATAAATTACTGGTACGAACTTTGGGCAAAACCCTTGAAAGAAAAACTATTTCAACCACTTAAACTGACTTTCAGTTTCAAAAAAGAAGAACATTGACATGGTCTTATTGTAAACTTTGTAAAACCTGATATCTTGCAGCTGCATCGTAGGCCAGAAATGGATCTTGGTACACACTTCTGGATGGAAAGAAAAGAGTTGGAATGTAAATGGTTTTATTGATGAACCATACCTGTGACAGCTCTTCAATCATTCATTTTAGAATAAAGAAATTCTGAACTTCGTTAAAATACAAGAAAAAGTCTTAATACAAATGGTGTAATATACTATATGCTTAAAAGTGTAAATTGTTGGGATAAGACATGGCATATTACAATGTATATGTTTGAAAGCTGAAGATGATAAAATCTTCAGATTGATGTAATTCACCAGGTAAAGGTCATAGATTTTCTATTTAAAAAAAAAAGAGATAAATTTGAATATAAAGAAGTAGAAAATAGCAGAAAGAGGGGAAAGAGAGCAACAGCAGTATCAACAGCAATGTAAAGTCCTAAAAAAGAGGATCTTGACACTTATAACAAATTATAGCTCAACTAGGGCAAATGAGTTGGATCTCATAAAATTTAATTTAAGTAATCACCTTTAAGTAGGAATTAACTTTTTTTTCTCTTCATATTTTAAACCAAAAGAAAACGTAACAGGCCAACTTACGCACGGAAAAAAAGATAATAACATACATTTCTTTTAAAGTTTTGAAGCTTAGAAAACTGCTTTTTTAACAATATCAATGTCTGGTACTCTTATTTGCACTGGTCATTAAACTTTAAACCTTGCGGTTTGGTCTCTCGACCAGTTAGAACTCACGTGGCGTAAGGAATGGCTGCAGCGGGAGCAGCCAGAGGTGTTGGGTGTCGGAGTCCTGCAGCTGCTGCTGCTGCTGCTGTGTACACACCGCCCAGGCCTCGGGCAGCCACAGCCGCAGCGGCTCGGCCACGGGTGAGGGCCACACCTCTAAGCGCTGCAGCCGCTACCGTATCTGAAGAAAACACAGGGGGACGGGTATCAGCGCACAGGGAAGCATGCACGTGCACCAACATGGAACATGCTATTGCAGTGAATAAACATAACCACACAATTTAAAAATAGGATACAGTTCTACACATCTACCAATTTCAGGATGCTATTCTTAAATATTTTTAGGCGTGAACACACTGTACGCAGGGAGGCATAGCGCCCAGGAAGCTACCATTTCAGCGTGTAAAAGAATTAGTGCTGTCCATCGTCCCATTGCTATTAAAAACTGAATGTGGGTTGGCCTACATTGTGAAATTCTGGTTTCTGTGGTATTAGCCAACCCGGAAAGCAAAGCACCCTTAGTCAGAACTTAAGAGACAATACTAAAGTGTACGTCATGATACAATGGTCGTTTTATTTTTTTCATATTTGCCACAATTTTTTTTCAAGGCCGAACATGATTATGGGAAGTGCAATAAAAAGTAAAACATTAAAAAAAAGAATTAAAAAAAACCCAACAAAGTCATGTGAAATTCATAACGAAACAAAAAGAAACAACAACAAACGAAAGACAATAAAAAACCTAGTGACACGTAACACGGTAATAATTTATATCCCCACGCTTGATACCTAAATGCACTCATCTACATAGTTTACAAACAGGCATTTTGTTCCAAACTTAGACCAACCGCTATGTCTCAGAAAGAGGCAGAAGCATTCGGTTAAAACGTAAAGGTAAGGAAGGAAATGACTTCAGCGGATATCCGTCATTCAAGCTACTCCTACAACTAGGTTTGAGGTTATTTCCAAAAACATCCAGCAATAAACCTACACAATTACAAAAATGATGATATTAATCAGAGGTACGGCATCATTAAATGAAATCTTAGCGCTGATCGGGGTAGAAGTCCACTGGATAAAGCCAAGCTTTCACAGAAAAAACGTGTCTCAAAAAAGGCTGCCAGAACGAGTTATTCCTTCAAGCATTCAACAGATTGAAAACATGCTTCGCCGTTATTTAAAAAAAAAACTTGAACCAGAAAATGCTCCTTTTTGTGGGTTAATGGTCGTTGGCATTAAGATGTCTCGGAGAAAAAGGTAAATATATAAACAATATGCCAAGCTATCAAGGACCCATACCCAAAATGCAAATTAAAAAAAAAACTGTAATCATTTATGCGAATGCAGTATGGGAGAAGTATAAATTTGAACATTCGATTCGCTTCAAAACATTCTCATCCATGATTGCCGTGACAAGATCCGGGAAGAGTGAAAAACTGACATGCTAGGGAAAAGGGTGGCCCACTGCATGTGTTCACTTTGGCCAGCGCCTCTGGCTTCTTCATCCTTCTGACATGTATAGGACGCGTAGCCTTTATTTTGTAATTTACCCTTTCAACCCCTTCGTACAACACTACATAAAATCGGAGATGTACAATAGTATTTTGGATACGACGTTTAAGC
>BMAT01007806.1:695751-706804 GCA_019649035.1 Elysia marginata | reverse complement strand
AAAAAAACCATCACGTAAGCAAGAGAAAAAACTGGAAAATATATTGCTTTAGCTAAAGATAAATGTATTTAGTATTTAAAAAAAAAACGGAAACAAACGAAATAAGGCTAAGACAACAATCTAACGACCTACGAGCATTAAAAAAGGCAACAATAAAATAAAACAAACTCAGAAGCCGGGTTTTCTTTTTGTTCTTTAGAACAATATTTTACGGAATACGACTACTTAAAGTAAAAATGGCAATACGTAATCATTACAAATAATACAAGGTAGAAAACCAGAGAGGTAGATCTAATGAAAGGTGTTATAAAAAAAAGATTGATGATGTTTGGTGAATATGGGCTGATGGTCTTACCGGCAGGGAGTGTAGGAGCGGCCACCTTTTTGGTCATGACCCGTGCAGTTGCATTGTTAACCTAGCGCAGAATCATGGTACGGGTCAAAATCAAATGCCATTCAAAATGCAAAAATCCACATTGCTTAGCCTAAAGCCAAAAAGGACCATGCGCCAAAAAGTGAGAAAAAGGATAATGACCTATTAGGCCAGTTAATGTTTCCGAGCGGGCTGGATGTGCAATAATCCATACGTGCCTTATTTTTCTTTATATATGTATATTAATTTCAAATATTTAACAGTGATACAATTAAGCATGGTCCCCAAGGCTAAGAATGCGGTTATTTTGTCAAATATTGTAACAAAGAATTGTCAAGTAACAAATCACAACGAACAAAATGAAACGTTCGACGTCGTTACAAGCGGGACAATATTCTCTGAGCCGTTGGTAGACATTTCATTTTTCAACAATAACGGAAACCAGAGGCCAATCTCATTTTCAAAGCCATTGCTTGCAAGTCTGGTAGAACCTGTTAATTTGCACCCAAGATCAGCTCATGCCGTCAGACAAAAAAGATTAAAGCGTTGTTTTGGGGCTCCTTCTACTTCGAGGAGGTTCTTTCGTAAGTCTTAAACATACAGGAAGACTTTCAATCGAACAGAATTAGAAAAAGCTCGAAAATTTTCATCACGCTTGTAAGAACGCACATCAAGTTATCTGGCCTTAAACTGTACTAGCAAACAAACTTAATGAAATAACCTATCATTTTGCTACCCTTTGACTCTCAACGTAACTTTCCCCTGCTTAAAGATAGCTCACGTTAATAAACTGTTACTGCTTCCCACAGAAGCTTAGAATGGATTCATAATAGCATGTCCTTCAAACCTTGTTTTGAAGTTGTTTTTATCTTTTTCAAAATCTTTCTGATAACTCCATTCCCGCCAAAAAATTGTTTTAAAATCTCTAATCATGCCATCTTTAAGCCCAAATTTAAACTGTTTTACGGTTTGTATAGTTATATTGATGGAAAAACTTTATTTTTCACAATCAACTACAAAATGACTAAGGTTTTTATATTACTAGCAATATTCTGACAGAAAATATTAGCAAAACTTAATTATTCATATTTTTAAACTACTACAGACAAAACATATTGAACAAGACACATTACAGTATAGAGAAATGCCATGTGGGAAATGCTGCAACCGTCGATTTAACGCAAAAAAAAAAATAGTTGAAGCTACTGAGATTAAAAATATTGCGGTTTTCGAATACGAGAGACGATGCAGAAGAAATTCACATGTCCTTCGTGGGACCATTAATACGACATGAGGTGTTGAAAAATCACAATTCTTCAACTATGGTTTTATTCGTCCAACTCTAATGAGTGGCGAAGTGAGGAAAAAATTCCAGACTTATATAAATAGCAGAGCCGCATTATTTCTCTAACTGTTCTAAATTACTTTAATAGAATATAACGGACAACTCTTCGAGGCGTGGGGCCACTAAAAAGGTTTGCTTCAAGGTTTGACTTAGAACGAGATCCACTTAAAGATACATTGGAATTACCAAACTGTAAAATAATTAACCTGGGTATACAATCTCAAAACATGGTCAAATTGTCTTTAGTCACTCCATTGCTTTGGTCCCGTTTAACCCCTTCTTATCTTGGGTATAAAGACTTTAGACAATGTCAAATAAATGTTTGAACTGTTCAAGAACTGCAACCATCAGGCCAAGAAGGGCCGACGACGATTGACTACACGACACTAATTTATCCACCAAGACAAAAAATTGAAGCAAGTGATTCTAACGAAGAGGACTTTAACAAGGGAGCCATGAAATGAGCAGCAAACACAGGCATTTCTTCATACTGCAACACATTCATATAGTATATAGATACTTAGCAATTTCTTTTGGTATGATCAGTTGTGCTAGCACAAAAAATGTAAAGGAACATGCAGGCACCTCAATCTTTCGTCCCTCAACCACCGTGCCGTTCAATTTCTCGCGTGCTCTGTCGGCATCAGCGCTATTTGCGAAAGTTACGAAACCGAATCCCTGCATGCATAAGGAAAACAAGGAGCATGCATTAAACGTGCAGTCAAACATGGACATTGTCATCAAATATAATCAGTCTCGTATCAGCAACAATAATAGTAATAATAATAATTTTGTATAACAAGAGACAAGAGACGTAAAAAAAGTACATCACCTGCCAAAAAAGGTTCAATCAACCATATTAAGTAAAGTCAACATACAAAGTCAGTGAGAACAACGACGACAACAACAAAAACTTGTGAGTATGTAATGGTAATTTTCTTAGGAGAAGGTTTGCAAAAAGGAAAAAAGCGACCAATATGCCAGAAATTTCAGAAGAAAAATATCAATATATATTTAAAAAATATGAACTGAAAATCTAGCTTTCTTTCGACTCGGCTTGTTAGAATGTTGGTACCGGAGGACGTGCGTTGTATGCACGGATAGAATTGTCCTGTTTGACTGTTATTAAATACTGTACAGGGGTTGCATTTTATGTCTCATGTCGGCTGAGTCAATTCAACTTGTTACGTGCTCACTTATCTCTCCCCTCCCCCTTCAGATCTTTAACTGGATAAGCTGTAATTAAAGACCATTGCAGGAACAGAAACATGAAACTGAAAAAAAAGCAAATTTCAATAGCCCCCGGAATCGTTCTGAATCGATGACCATCGCAAATTTTAATGGTTCCTAAAAAAACCGAGATTGGGCAAGAACACTAAATGCGGGATAGAATTAATTTTAATGCTAAACTGTGTGGTTGTATAATTATGTGTCTGTGACAAAAGGTCGTTTGACGTGTTGAAAGTAATGTCTTGTCAGGATTTGGCGTTAAATAAATATTTTCAGAACTAAAATCTTGCCGCATAGTCTTCCTTGGAACATAAAATGAACTGAATGCAACATTTTGAACACAACTAATTTTTTCAGAACACAAAATTTAGAGCACAAAACCCATTATGTCGCGAGTGATTCTAACATGAAAAAAATCACTCTTTTTGAGTCACGGGTGATTCTAACACGAATTTGAAGAAGTGACAACTTTGTACTGATGATACACGAGAGTATCTATAATACTTTGGTTTTAACATCAATTCATCCACTGCTTTTCGCTAGTTATATTAGAACTAAATGGGACCTTTACAAAAATTATATGAAATGTTGACGGAGTAAAATATTTCTGCATCAAAAGTTGTCTTTTACGAAAAACGACCTTTTGTCCCATTCTCATATCTCATGTAAATGACTTGCGTCAAAAACGATTCTAAAACTTATACTTGCTCTGTGAATTTCTCGGCTCTCGATCTCTCTCTCCCTCATCTCTACCTACCCATATCGGTAAAAAACACGAATACTTGTAAATCTGAAGAGTTCGAAAGACCACTACATCCTAACCAAACTGACAGAGAACCAAAAGGTTTAGTAATGGTAATGTGTTTCTAGATTTGCAAAGCCTGGTTATCAACACGGTTAGAAGAAGTGACTAAAACGCACACACAGACATTCACACGCACAAATAGTTTATTAAAAAAAACAAGTGTTAAATGTGTGAGATTTTGCTGTACCCTCCAGAAATCTGCAGCAAACGAGCAAGGGATGTTAACACACGACATGCGGACTGCCTAAGCGACATGCGGGTCATGCCATCGGGCACACACAGACTCAGGCCCTATCATCCTCGTCACTCACACGGTCATTTTGAGTGCTCATCAAATACATCGGTATTAAAAAGATTCAACATATTATTCAACTTTCAGATTCAATTTATTATTCAACTTTCCTCCCTCATCCCTTCGGGAAATATGTTTCGCAACTATTAAAAAGATTCGCGACAAATGAGTCTAGATTGACGTTGTTTTACCGAGTGCATTACAAGAAAATTATAATGCAGAAGGAATAATAAAGTTCAACAAAAAATTATCGTGTTTTCATTTAAACTTCTCGTTTACATGGCATTATTATCAATCCTATCCTGCTTACCACTTAAACTTTATTCGTACGGTTCAAAGTTGATCGAGTTCCTTCCTGGTTTCTTGATACAGGTAATAGGCGCAATTAAAAAAACCTAAAATGACACAAAACCCGAAATAATCTTTTTTTTCAACATGTCATATTTTCTTGTGTGGGTGTTATTTAATTTCTAAGATGCTAAGAAGTCTGTGCTCGAACTTCTCTATATACATGAAAACCGAGCAACTTTTTAACACCGGGGGTAGACGTACATTTTGGAAATTGTCATACTGTTTTGAAGCGCACCACGTTGTGTGCATATACTGCATTACAAACACTATCCACATTTATGTAGTAGTTACACGCCTTAATCACTACAATTGTTCATCCTATGTATAAACTTCAAAATGTTTCAAGACGCCCCTTTCTCTGAAGAGGCATGTTTAGCGACGACGGTTTGCTCGTTATTTTTCCACCGCCGACGGATATCACATTCCCATCGTGTGAATACGACAAGAGCCATGCTGCCAGCTCTCAATTTACATAAATGCTTATGTTAAGTTAAATAAAAAGTATGAAAAAGAATCAGCCATGCAGTAAAATATGCTCTTACTACACAATGGATGAAAGGGTTAAATGCCATTAGTAGCACAACTACTGGAGGCTAGAAGAGCTGGAGCACTCTATTAATAAATGTGCCGCGATGCACGCACACACACACAAACACATCCATGTCTAGGGAGGAAAAGTTGTCATTCACCCAGCAGCATAGTTAAGTAAGTAGTAGTCATGATTTCATTAACTTCATTCCATAGGCAAAAATGTTACAGAACACTCAACACTGGTTTCCACATAACATGACAGTCCAAGCAGCATACACAGACAATGCGGGTGTGAGACAGAAGACATCAGGACGGAGAATAGTAAGACTCAGGCTCAAAGAGACAGACAGCACCAGGTGCCAAGGAGGGTTTACGATTTACAGTATTGCAGTAACTGGTGGTGGCCGTGCCCTGGCCCAACCCCTGACAGTGTGTGACCTTACTAGCCTGGTGTTGTAGAGGAGGAGCTCTGAAGGCGGTCGGCGCGGGCGGGGAAAGGGGAGAAGAGATTTAGGACAATAGAAAATAGACGTTTGAGCATGGTGCTTTCAACTGGCGACTGGTGGTGATCATTTCATATAAATCTCTAAAAATACTTTTTAAAAATCGAAATAAACAGACAGGAACGAGGTTAAGAGGCCAACTGGAGGAGAGAAGGCGGGTATCAAGGAAAAAGGTTGTGATAGAAAATGGAAGATGAAATGACTGGATGACATCATGGGGCATTTGGTGAATGAAATGACTGTCATGAATGGAAATATTGAAAGTACATCTTGTGCGCGCTCGACTATAAAACTTTTCATATGATGTCCTGAAAAGAAAAACTCCGAGAGAATATTTAACAGTAAATGACGATGAAAAAAAGAAAGAGAAGTCGTGCTGATTAGTAGTCTTAACTGGCATGTTTCACTGTGCATCAGTAAGGTTAGCACAACCAAACAGTAACACACTGGGGGTGCAATGCATTGCCTTCATTTGATGTTCGAAACACAACCATCAGTACTTGTTGCTGTTAAATAAGGCACAGTGCATCCCGAAAATACATTCTTGTTTTCCTTCTAGCTCATGTTAGTGTTTCGTATTGCCCTAGCTGTGTTATTATTGAGCAGTCAAAACATTGAAGCATCACCACAGACAAAACATTCACACACGCTTTTACAGGGATGAGATGATGCTTGTTATGGCGACATTCCAGGGATATCCAGGCTGAGTCGAGCATCTCGTTGGCTGGAGATTGAGCTGCCCCCCCCCCCACCCCTCGTGGAAATGAAATCTGAACTTGAACAACTTGAATACTGTCGCAAGCTGCTTTATTACTACCTCACTATCCATCCCCACTACCCTGTGCATGTTGTGTGTGAGAGAGTAACGTTTGGTCTTGGCGTGTAAGGTATGCGTAGAAATGTTGGGAAAAACAATTTATAGACACACTCACATACTGTCAAAACAAGAAGAGATAAATTTTGATAATTATAATATATAAAAACAATGCATTATAATTGTGTAAAGACGAGAATGATCTATGAATATTTCGTACATGTAGACAAAAAAAAATTATGTAAAATGGCAACATGATTATGATGACAAAATGAAGTGGAATCATGGAATGGCAATTTAGGAAGGAAACCATCCAACATCTAAGAGCACGGAGGAAAATCCCTTTCTTCCACAAAAGGAGAGTTTGAAAAGCCTGAATCCATAAAAGAACCTACAATCTGATTTTGAAAAGAATAAACATAGTGATTAGTTTTTTGCAATGATGTGTGCAGTCTTAAGATTGTCTTCTGTGGTGTTGGACTACATGTGCAGCCATTTTTTTGTGTTTTCAAAACGAAGAATACTCATAATGGAGTGGTGCAGGATTAATCTGAATATAAAGGGCTAAGATCCGTTCCAAATATTAACCACCTACACGGCAATCCTCGCTAAATTGTTTAAAAAAGTAACCTCGTTTCTCTGAAGTCATTTGCAGTGAACACCTATATTTTGGTTCCTGTACCGAAATCGCTTCACTGGTTAGATGTTGGAGGTTTCCATGACAATAATTATTAGTACCGCAGGCGCAGTTTATTTTGTCTTACACGTTCATTGATATGTTAAATTAGCCGCAATGATTTCCTCAAGTAAAATTAGCAAAAAACATACCATTTTCTTATCCGTCTTTCTTTTTAAAAAAGCACCATGTTGTTCAGAACAACTGTTTCAATTAAAACAGAATCTTGTAGAAAACTTATAAATTGATTTTTAACTCTTGCGTGTACGACAAATATAAACATCGGCAGCAGTAAAATTAAAGTATATTGCTAAGATAACAAAGGTTCATGGTTTCAAAAATATCTAAACTTATCAACAATGATAAATAATAACAATAATCATCTTTCATTTATGTTACCCTAACCTGTGGACATTTATGGGCTATGCGTTAAACACGTCTAAATATTGAGACTCCTTGTTAAAGTGCTTCAGTGAGAGGTAAACAATTTTATAAAAATTTTTGATGGGACGAAATGTTTATACAGTGACAATTTTCTCTGATTGATTTTGAATTCGACAATACTTTTGCTTTTTTTTTTTTAGACATAGCTGATACAAATGAAAAAGCCCATAATTTCCTCAAGCTAAGTCAACGGAACGGAAACTCTTTCCACCCAAGGAGCCTGCTCAATTTATTTAAGGTTGTTTTGGAACACTTTTCTGTGGTCAAAATAAACTTTGATTGATAAGAAAAAGAGTATGGGTTAACGCAAAGGGAGTCAAGTAGTCATGGCACGGCGTATCATGAATGGAGACAATTTCCGAGCACTTCACAATAATGGCAATAATTGAAATATACAGAGAGGGCTTACGTGATATTACCTTTAGTATGATGAGACTGATGGCTCAATGAATGTTCTTCTTTCAGGTTTAAACCAATGAAATAATTTGCCATTCGAAGTTAACGAGGGCAATGTGGCTATGGCAAGTGCAAAGAAATAGTTCAACATTAAAGGCTTCCTCTAAATGGTTGTCCTTACAGTGAATGGTTTTCATATCAGATTAAATTGAAAGTTTTCACAAAGCTTTTAACTAGACCTTAACACCATCCATCATTCTGAAATTTCAGAATTACTTACGGATACTGCATATGATACATTTTTTAAAAACTAGGCCTTGCCTAAATCTTTAAAATAAAAAATGAAAAACGTTTTGATTTTGTAACATTCAATGCCGAAAGCGAAAAAATCGTTTTGCAGTTTTACTAAAAATGTTTCAGTTCCACTAACAAAAAAACTTAGGGGACTTACCTTCGACCCTCGCTCATTAAAGATTATTTCCACGTCGAGTATGGTGCCGAATTGCTGAAAGACAAAGAAAAAAAAGCGTCAAGAGAAATAGGGAGTGAGCTGCATCAGATCTCACATAATATACTTGTGTTCTTCTATGCCTTGTGATAACATTCCAATGGTACAGCAGTCAACTTATTTACTACGGATAACCACTTTTAAAACACAAACACTATTATAAAACACAGTAATGAAACATTTTCATGAAAACAAAAACTTAAGAGAACCATTTTAAAGATTTGTTGACGAAACAGTCTTTGAATTGCTGGTGGGTTACACGCCGTAATAACTTAAGCAATAAGATACTTACCTGATGGGACAACAGTACAGAAATATATACTTGTCCTAAAGTTACAGAAAATATTATGCTAAAAATTGATTAAGCAACTGAAGAAATTCTATACTCAAACAAATCTTTCCAGATCTATGAAAACAATTCCATACAGAGACAGGGAGACAAGCGGGATAAAAACCTTATCTTGTTTTTCAACAATTTTCATACGACAATAACGTACTAGTGTTGTCTTATTTTGATCTGAACACCACAGCAATCAAGTATCAAGTGAGTATTAAGAATTATGATCTAGACAAGTTCGTTTTACGTGTCTTATCAGTAGTTCTAGAAAAACAGAAATCAAAAGTTCTGACTTCTAAACCTTTGCTATCTATTAACAAGTTCAGTGACTGTTTTTTTTTCCTAATATAAAGGTTTGTTTGCATGGAAATTCTGAGATCAATTTTTACATCTATAGGTCGTGCGACATCAGTAAAACATTATGTTACAGTAGAGCCACAGATATTGATTTATGTAGATCATGTTCGGTTTGGGTACTTACCCCTAGCAACTGCCTTAGGTCAGCCTCTCTGAACCGGAAGGGGATGTTTGAAACATGCAGGCGCTTTGGTCCCGTGTTTGGGGAGATGGCACCACTGGTCGGGGGATTTGCGCCGGCTTCCGTTTCAGTGGTGGGTAGCTCACTCTGTGTGATAATGATGGAAATACAATATTAGCGATATTATTATTGAAATTACATGCGTTTCCTCCAAGAGTAGCAAGTTTAATAATTAAAAACAAAACAAAAAGAAACAACAGCCTGGTATTCATTTGGAGGCAGGTAAGGGCGTGTCTAAACAAAGGTTTTCGTATATTGACCTACCGACTATCTTGTACTTTTACAATTAAGTCTCATCATTAAACGCAGAGATGAGAGCAAATGATCACATCATAAAGAAAGACACGGGGAATTTAGCTGAGTATAAAAAGGCAACTTAAAAAGAAACTCGATAAATAAAATTATCCTAAAACTATGTAAACTTAGAAAACCATTTAGCAACAAAATTTTATTTCAAATTAGTTTTAATGATACAAATAATACTAAAAAGTTTCCTTTTTTAGGATGAATAAGTATAAGCTTATGCATTGTAAAATCCTTTTAAAAATCTCCCACCCTTTTCGTTTTACAGTTTTACAACAAAAGCACCATGCTCAATACTATCATGACGTATGCGTCAAAAACTGTGACAATCAACTCTAATGCACTGGCTAATAGGCTAATTAGACATGGATGGAACAAGTACTGCATACTATAACTAAAATACAGTAATAACTGCACACAGAAGTATAAGGACTATTCTTTATTCAAACTTAGACACGTTTTAATTTGGCCAAATAACATCATCACCCTACCCGGATAAGAGCAACAACAGCAATCGCGTTAAGGTGAACAAATTGGTAAAAAGAATTCAGGCATGCGTTATGTTACTGCTATGGGAATTATAGAGGCAACAAACAGGCACAGATCAAGGCAAACAGTGGAACAAAATTAATGTATACAAGATTGGGTGGGCATAAAAAAGAAAAAAAAGTGTATAAGACAAAGAAAAAAAAGCTAGGATAGCAATTTCAAAGTATTTGCTAAAGATGACAAGGTCGCCTTAATAGGGCACAAGACGGTTTAAATGGAACTTTTGAGATGGGCTTTGCCTCTCTCCTTTTTGAAATGCACTATATTTTTACCCAATTAGTTTGATGACAAAAAGTAGAGTTTTCCATACAAATTTTAAGAACTTCAGAGATTTATTTAAGAAATAACCTAAGATAATCCGATGGTAGGCGTAATGCCATGAAAACACACCGGGCATGGCACTAAACTAGATTGCTGTTATGAGTGGGTTTGAGCTTTCGATGATTGAAAAAGAAATGACATTCGCACTTAGAACTGAAATTAAGTCTTATCATATCCATATTTTCATTTCCTTTATTTTTAATGTAAAATAAAATGAATGACTTTAAACAACTTATAACTTTGAGAAAAAATATTCAACACAAAAGCCAGAGGCAAAAATCAATAAGTAAAAATGTTTCAGAGTAAAAACGTTTTAGAGTAAAATATTGATTAATTCTTAAAGTTATTTAGATTGTTATTTTTCACCATCACGTGTCGGGTAGGACAATTTGTATTTTAAAGAATTAATTTGACTTTACTTTCGTTCACTTTAAAATTCATAGACATAACAACAATCAAAACAAAAAAGATGTAAAAACTAAAAGTTAAATCTATTATTTAACAGATGCCTCTTGGTAGTTTTAGCACAACAAACAAAAGAACACAGAGTTATACCGGGTGCTGTCTACAAGAATTATTCAAATAAATAATTATCGGCCCCAAAAGGAAATATAGCTGCGTATATATGTGGTCACGTTACTCTGAATAAGAAGCACAAAAATGTGAAAAAAGATAAATAATTTTGATTACGACTGAAATACAGCATGCAACTATAAAAAAGTGGGGGGGGGGGGGGG
>BMAT01007806.1:681317-695742 GCA_019649035.1 Elysia marginata | reverse complement strand
AGAGAGAGAGAAAGGCATTTTTTACTGGCAGTCCGTGCAAGGTAGGCAGGAAGAAACCAAAGTGTGTGGGAACTCAAGGACCAAACAACCGCACTCCAAACTGCTGATCATGAACCAACATTGACTTAAAAAGGTAACGAAAAACAGGGAGATGCAAACCTCTGATACCGCTTTGAGGTCTCGCAGCCAGAGGCTTTTTTGTGCCTCCCTCAGGAGCTGAAGATAAAGCATTGGGCACATTGACAACCAACACTATAGTACAATGCATTGCAACATTAATTTCATGTCTGCTTACCAAGAGGAAGCGTTTTTTTTTTCTAAAAAAAAAAACACAAAAAAAACAAATACCCCACTTCCACCCCTACTCCACATGAAGATTTCTTGTTGCAAAACGTTGGTTAGTTACATGACATATGACTATTTCTTTTAAGTTTGCAAACCGTAACAATGTTATCTCCATGTGTTACAAACAGATCAAATAACCGGGCCCCATCTTTTGTACAACGATGCTGCAATAGGTTTACTTTAAAAATTTCATTGTTTTTTTTTTATTAAGGATTAACTCGGCTACAGACTTCCGCTAGATGCTTTATTGTTATTGATATTATAAAGTAGAAAAATAGTCCCTTATTTCAACGAATAATAACTAGCTAAATCGACTGTCCCTTTTATTTATGGCACAACCTAGTGAAGAGCAATGCTGTCCTGATAGTTTTTGACTTTTTTCTGAATTGCCAATCAGCCATTTCAAGTTAAATCTTGACTCTATTAATGGTGCAGAAAACCTAAACCTTTTCCCCCAGCTCAAACAACTAGGGCGATGCTCCAGTTCACCCCCTCCTAATCGAGTCAGAAACACTTTAATAAACTGCAAGCTTGCAGAAATCTCTGTGGAGGAGGTACATGTAGATCTATATTGTGCCGCACAGATTAGGGGTAAAAGAGGTGGTGGGCTTGTTCAAACAAAGAGCTCAGTTGACTTTGGTGGAATAAGAGAGATACTGTTTAAAGTAGACAAAATATATATAGATGGTCTTTTATGATCAGTGTTTTATAGCCACATTGAAACTTTGTATTGGAAGAGCGGCAAACATCAGGTGAGTCCAATGCTTGCAAAAAACTACAAGGAATTGAAATTATGCTGGATTCCGCAAAATACACATAGGCCTATGCGGCAATAAGAATCAATTAAACGTTAAGTAAATTTAAAAAGCGGTGTCATATTTTATCATGACGCTAAGAGCAACAATAAACAATGTGAAAACAGAAAATATGTAATAAGCTGATATTTAGATATGTGCAATATAATTAAACACCAAGTTTTAACAAATATCTTTGGCAAGATCAATTACTGAAACTAAAATGAAACACAATGGTTTCAATTTGAGCACCATGCTTACTTGAAGGTCAAAATTCAACTTTTTCCAACTAATCCACATTAATAAATAACCTATGTAATAAAAATTAGAATGGTCTTTTGACTCAAAAAGTAAAAGGTAATCTTTAAATACGGGACTAACCAAAGAAAAAACCACAATGCACTTTTTATTAATCAAAAGAACAATGAGAATAAAAGAAACGCAACAGCAAAAAATGCAAAAAAAAAAAATAAAACAAATAATAGTAATACAGACAAGCATTTATGCAGGAATATAAAAAGTACTGAATGATTTGTATTATTAATATTGATAATGACGAAGATGACTACGATAATAATGAAATTAAAAGAAGGATATGAAATACAATTTAAAAAAAAGATGATGATAGTGAGTATGATAATGAGGACATACCTAAAATAGTAGGTAGTGATAAAATGATTCAGGAAAAAAGTAAATAATACTACATGCATCAAAAGTTTCAAGAAGTAACAAATTGGATGCACTTCAAACAAACTTCCTGTCCACTCCAAGGGGAGAAAACCGAAAGGAAACGGAAACACGACAAAACTAAAGTTAAACTAAGGAACGTAAAATTGTTAAACATAATGGTGTCGAAGCCTTTATGGACTGTATGAAATAAAGTCGCCCGCTAACACTATGTGAAAGCAAACAAAAATGTTCACTGAACTCTATGTAGTTTCAAATTAAAACTAGTAAGCAATCGCTGTTACCAGACACAGTCAAGCAGGATCTCTTAAAATTACAATTCCTTACATTTTTTTACCTTCAGCTTAAAAGTAATATGCCAAACAATCATAACTTATTTTCATCTGCTAAATAAATAACGGGCACCATTTTTTTAAAGAGCAGTGACTTGAATTTATTGCAGCCGCTTTAAAAAAGCTGAATTTTTTTTGTAGCAAATTTTATTATTGCGTAGGAAACATACTCCTTGGCCCCCAACCTTTTTTTCTGAAGCTAAGCACACATAACTAACACCAAAGGGTTATGGTCCAATAAACCTGACGGTGACAGAGAATAGACATTTAATAAAATCAAGATCTTTTTTAACATTCAAGGCTATGAAATACGCGCAAAACTACATAACTCTAGGTGCAGGCAAAAGGGTCCTCTTTACAGCAAAAATGCAAACACTTTCTTAGTCCTCTTTTTAAAATAAAGAAAAGATTTCCAAAATGAACACAAAATGTTGCTCCATAGTTAATGAGCAGAAAATGCATGAAACGTGCTCTCAGATTTCATGTGGGGGTTAAAAGGAGGTTTAAGATGCAACTGGTGTTTATAACATACACAATAAATAAGTAAATTCAAGTTGAACTACGGCCTTTTATCAGGTGTAAAATATAGTTTTACTTGTCAAAGATGTGCCCAAAATAGACAAAAAATTAAATAATTTTTTAAACAAGGCCATAACAAACCCTTAAGCAAAAAAAAATGTGCGACTTAAACTCTTCCCAAAAGTTTACAGCGTCTTTGAAATCATTGTTAATTCGAAATCAGCAGCAATTCACAAGCACCATGCAGTGAATAAGTTGCAATTGCTGACTTTGTTTTTATTTCTTTATTTACGATGATTATCTTTCAAAGAAGGGATCGATTTAAATTATAGGAGTGCTTGTTTAAGACATTTGGTTTTAAAGGATTGAACAGCCCCATCGATGTCTTACAATAACATATTAAAGTCCTGTAAAGTTGACTAGGTATGGGAACAGCCTTCAAGGGAGAAATAGACATGTCAAAGGCTTTCGTCAAAATATTTGGGATCTAATGTACATGTCCATGGTTTCTGGTTGAATTGCGGACTTCATACAGTTGTGTCTGTGGGGAGGAACAAAGTTAAGTGTGGACACACTCACCGTCTGTTGCTCGACGGCGGCAGCGGTTGGTGACACGGAGGTCGTGTAGATGGTCTGCGGGGTGGTGTCTGTGCTGATGGCCGAGATGGCTGACACTGGCACCTGGAGACTGGCCAATCCGGGCGCCGAACCGGCCTGGCTGGCCACAACCTGGTGATACTCCTCCAGGCCGGGTGCCTGGGGGTAGCTGTAGGTTGGGGTCATCTGGTTCTGGACCATATGCTGGAGGAGAGAAAAAAATCAAAAGATTAAAACTACGTGTAAGTACAGTAAATTAGGCTTCTGGTTGTATCAGCCGACATGCTGGTTGTATCAGCCGCCATGCAATTTAAGAGACTTATAGTCCTGCCGCTTTCAAACGATTGGATAAAGGAAGAAGAGCAGGATACCAATACAATAATGCACCTTGACCGAAAAACATAAAAGAACTAATTTAGCTATGTAATTAAGGGGTTTCTGATTACGTTAGTATTGTGGGTCCTGAGCTGATAGTGCTGTTTTTGTACGCTTCGACTCTTTGCGGCAACAAGCTTTATCTATCACGTAAAACATTTATATTTATTATCGTTCTAGTGCTGATGTGGCTCCAAATTAAAAAAACAAAACAAAAAAAAACTTGCTTCAGCCCACATGCATGGCTAGACCCAAACCTACACTAAGTCTTGGCAGAGCGAGCTGCCACGTCGCTGATAAGAAAGAGATAGTAAGGCTCGCTCGCAAATCTTGAGAGATGGCTCGCTCTCTTTTTATACTCTATGGCCAAGTTCCAGTGGAAGGAACTGTAAAGCATCCTTTGGAAACAAACTCTATCAGATAGTTCAACATTGGGTTATATGAATCGCAACTTGTAATCGCCCCATACATATAACATAAAACACAGCCATTATGAAGCAGGAAAGATAGCGGTAATGACTTTTCCAGAACACGCTTTACACAAACACGTCACACAACCACATTCGCATCCCCCAACCGTACTGAACATAACGAGAATTTATTTCTGGAAAACTCGAAATGGGACGGAGTTGAGCGAAAGACTAATGTTGAAAGCACAGAGACACAGAACACAGTTAAGTTAGAGAGTGCATGGGAAATTTACGAAAAGAAAAAAAAACCGGGAAAGGCATGTTAGAGATAGAGTTAAATGCGAAATGGCGCAGGGTTAGGAAGAGAATGCAGAATGAGTTCTTGATAAATTTTCTTTTAAGCTAACAAGGCAATGATGAGTGGTGGATAGAGAGACAGAAAGTGAGAGAGAGCGAAGAATTATATATTTATGACAGACTAAGGTAACAACTGAAAAATAAATAGCGAGGAATGTACAGATCAAGTAGAGAAAATTTAGTCACATTTTTTGGCCTATTCAGTTGTTGCATTATATTTTATTTAAAACGTTGATCATTTTAAATACTTATGCGATTCTCATTCAGTTATGTACGAGAGCTGGTAACGTATATATCTAAATGTAGATTCTACGTCCAACTGAATAATTGTTTTGAACAAATTGGAGAGTGAGCAATAAACTAGAAATGTTTGATTTTCGATATATCTTTCATTTTTTCAAATAAGACTTTGGAGCCCATGAAAAAAAAAAGACACTCGGCACAAAAACTCACCCACATTATTCCCTCCAGTTTTCTTTCTATAACAAAACTAAAGCCTGCCTGTTCTTCTTGGGTTAGATCCAAAAGTAAGGTATATCCAATTTTAGGAGTCTGCTGTCACAACAAGAACTTGAATTGAAATAACTTTGGCAGTTTAAATTTCGAACGTGATTAAAAAAAAGTATTAGCGAGAGTATTTTATTAGCCTTAGAGTGTTTTATCTATTTTCACAAAACATTTAATTCTTCAGTTCAGTTTATAAACCAATCCCTAGTAAGGGACAAAATTATTCTGGGTGGTAAAAGAAGTTAAAAATCAAAAGGCGTAAAATCCAAATCCAAACAATAAAGTATTTAGAAGCGAGTAAAAGCGTAAGACTTTACTACTGTCCAAATAAGAACTCTCTCTCACTTGCATGGGAAAAGAAAACTACATGAAATGAACTCGGTAGGTAATAGTTTCGGACTATGCTAAAATTTGGCACACAACTTGTGGCGGTGCTGCTAGTGTTAACCTATCCTAAATTCGTGTGCTGGAATTCTAAGGCTGCGTTGAAGGAACAGAGCTATAATAGACAAGATCTAGACCTCGATCCGGTATCAGTAAAGCCAAGCGCCTCTCATGAGGGGGTGCAAGTCCGCCGAGTTCTTTCGTTGACCCAACAAGCAATGTGAGCACAGACTCACACCGGCATTAACTGTTCCAATACAGGCCTAGCCTAGAAAGTAGCCTAGCAGCAGGAGAAGAGCAGAAACGAAACCTGGCCTGTGTCTGTCTGCTGTGGGCGGTTCTCCAGCAGTAGCAAATCCAAACACAAGGCGTGAGCAATGTACGTGAAAATTTATCAGGAGGCTTCACTCACTCGTTCCAAACCCACAAAGGACCAGATAAGCTAGGAGGAGCACATCAACTGAAGTACATGTATGTATACTACTTGTAGGCATCGTGGTCGCTTGGCCTATTGTATGAGTAGCAGCAGCTGCTGTTTCGGAGGTTGCAAGAGAGCAGCTCTGTAATTAATGGCTAGATGATGCAGGCAAAAGGGTGGCAATGATTAATGATGCTTGGTTAAGCACACATTAGACATTATGAAACATTAATTGGGTGTTGCTGCAGAAAACTGATGTAACTTTCAGTGAGTTCTTACGGAATTCACGGGCGCTGCTCTTTTTTTCTCTGTGATCTACTGTATGCTGAGATTGACGTTCTTGTAATACGTAGCGGTTACAAGATAAAAGATAGATTTAAATGTAAAGCGGTTGTTTTTTTCCTCAAGGTTCATGACGACACAAGGTTTGATAAAGAAATAAATATTGCTTGTCTAACCAGGATAAAAGCGTAAAATGCGGACAATGCCTCACAAACACAAAGTTATGCGTTTAATTCCACGCATTGCGCGAATTTGTTAGTACAAAAATTATAATAATAAAAAGGATGACGCCACCAAAAGACTATCAACCGATTTACTAACTCACGCACCCCTTCCTGAGTTCCAAACGACATGATTTTATATGTTGCGTATGCGTCCTTTCCGTTTCGTATATGAAAAAAAAATCCTAAGCACTGCTCAATGTACACAGGAAAGCATAAAAAAGGGTATACAAGTATAACAAATTCCAACTACTTTAAAACCAGAGATGAAAAAGAGCGGGAAACAACAACAAAACTAAATGAAAAGTCTAAAACAAAGGGCTCGCTCAAGCAGTTGACCTTTAAGAGGCATCCGCTTCGGTATATTAAATGGTAGTAATAGCTTTTAATTCGCTGAACATTAATGTAGGTTTCAGCTTTAAGTTCTGTGGACGCCTCACAGTGGCGCAAAGGCCACTGGCAACAGACGGAGCTGGCGTTTGGCATCTATTGACGATTGTTCTTTATCAGAAGTCGCTAACCGCACTGGTTGTACTGCGGCCTGTAATGACAGATTGCGGAAATAACCACTGTAAAAAGTGTTATTAATTATTTTTGTTTTAGTAGAAAATAATGGTCGAGAGGGCCAGAGTAGGCGCCAGAGCGATAAACCATACAGCCATACGATCTTGATGGCGAGATAATATGTTCACAAAAATGCAGCTAAACAAATTACGAAACCCGGTGGTTTTTTTTCCATTGTAAAGAAAACCAATCGTGTACGGCAAGTCCTCGTGGCCTTAATGTATTCTTTAAAGTGTTGAATAATTTGCCTTCAAGTGACGGTAAGGATTATCTACTGGTAAAAAAAAAATAATTTGGAGCGAAGTTTTGCGTCCAGACTAGAGATAAAAATTGCATAACAGAAAGATGAACAGACTGAGGTTGTGAAGAGATGAATGTTAAAGATGAGTGTCTCTAGAACTAGAAGAAGATTTAACAAAGCCTGACAAAAACTTTTGAATCTGAGCCCACAGGAACATTAAACAAACTACACTTTTGACAAGATATAGTTCCACGGTGCTTAGAAAATTAAATTTACTAAACTTTATCTTCAGCAATGTCAATTCCATAGATGTATAATGTTTACGCCTATAATAGTTGTGCACTGCTTCAATGCACTCGTATTTTAATATTTATCGACAGCTTTCGCCTTCAGAGCAATGCATATTATTACTATTAGTACATGTGCACTACAAATTTACTGACACCCTTATTAAAATTTTTAAGATTTATTAAAGAACTTTTAAAAAAAGTTGCAATTTGTTTGAAACAAAAAATTTTTACACCGCATCCTGGAATTCAACAGAATGGATGCTTTCTATTATTCCCACTGTGAAATCTTTTTTTTTTTTCAATTCCTCTTCGAAACTTACTCTGACCGCTGCCTCACGCTTATTGACTTGAACAGATGAATGATATGCATGTATTACATACGTTGGTGACAGATAAAGATAGAGAGACAGACAAAATACCTATCCACTCACACATCAAGAAAAAGAGGGATAAATAGATATAAAAAGTTATATACAGACATTGCCATCTTTATTTTTTTTTACCAGTATTCTTCTTCCGGGTGTTAAAAAGAAACGACACTGAAGAGCTTACGGACGAAATGGTTTTATACTTAAAAAACCAATCAAATCTACAATCGACTTGAACTTAGGTTTACTTTCACATGTTTCTCAGTTGAGGGAAAAATACCAGCATGACAAGGATACCTCTAAGAGTTGCATTGAACTGTTGCATGAAATAATATCTGGCTGATATGGTTTTCAGCTTTTCCAGGTAGCAGATTATCGCAGCCTGTTTTGGTTTTCTTTGCTCTTAAAAATATACACCCCTAATTAACAGTACACGAAAGTAGAAAGATTTGCTATTTTCCTTTGTTGTCGTAGGACACAAAACGAATAAAACTTTGAAAAAAAAAAGGAATGGGTCGCTTTTTGTCCCTCCACTCGTCATGCGCCTAAATAAAAGAAAATCGCACTTGAGTTAGATTGATGCAAAACTTTCCCTCTCTTGCCACGAAGAAAGTGATATTGTATCAGAGCAAGTAGAGATAAGACCCATTTCCGTGCAGCCAATCTTCATTCGTACTCTGCAGAACAAGCTCGGTTTCAAACCGGCCCAAGTGAGGGAGGAGAAGTTTTTGGGAGAACAAGAAAGAAAAGACGGAAAGCACGACGACAAACAAGTTGGCTGACGCTTTGGGCAGGATGATAGAAGGATATAAACAGAAAAGACGCTCCCATCTTGTAAGGCGCCGCGAGCTTCCCTTCCGGAAAAAATCAATACCGTGAGGAAATCGAGTGCTGGTCTTCCTTCTTCGGTTTCTAGTTTCCTTAGCACGCCCTATACACTCATCACTTGCAAACATTGAACTTTCCCTCCCTCACCGGCTCCCCAGCCTATTGTGGCTTTAAGGGAGCTTTAAACGTGTATTTTGAGTTTGTTAGCGTATTGCCTGTAAGCAAAAATCCGGTCTATAATATTATGTTGGCAAAGCGTCTCTGTACAACATGACACAAAAGGCAGCATCGCTCAGTAAATATAAAAAGTAAATCTCTTCAAACTATGTAGTTGAAGGATTTTAAAAACAAATCCATCAATTTTTATAACTTTTTAAGAAATGGTTTTTTTTTTCATTATGTCCGCATAAGTCTTTTAATATGAGCGGAATATAATAGCTCATAGATGGCTTTGACACTCCCAGACTTTTGTAAAAGTATATTTATTTAAATTTTTCCAATAAATTCTGGATGAAAATTAATTTTCAAAGGAAGCCGGACCTCACCTAGCTTTGATAATGAGCATAGGGCAGACTCTAAACTCCTTTTCACTATTGTTTTCAGACAACAGATCGGCAAACTTCAGGAGCTTCAGCAATCTAGCCAGCTTTATGAGCTGAGGACTTTCTTCCTTCACAATTACATTCCAAAGTACAGCGAACTCAAGTGAACAAGTAACACTGGAAATGGAATAGCGCACGTCCTAGTTGAAGGGAAATCGCGAAGGCCCTACATTTTAAATGCAAATATGACACAGAGGATAGTATAAGTAAGAATGGAAGATATCACTATTATCAGGGATGCCCTCAGAACACACACACGCACACACAAAACCTGAGCTTTTCCCCTACCTTCAGGTCTTTATTCAAAATCGATTCAGACTAAACACACGACACCCATAATCAGGTATGTTCAAACCAAACTGGAGGAGCCAGAATAACTTGATTCGAGGTTAAAACCTGCTCAAGGGCATCCTTGAGATGAAAGAATTGCTTTAACTGTGAGATGCTGCCATTGCATCAGTAAATCTAGATCTAATATATATATGTACTCCATAAAACACAACAACAACACCCATTCAAAGGGAAAGAAATAAACTAATAAAATCTGCTTCATAAATGACATCAAAACACATGTTAACTTTACCGGGGTGGCTTTTTTTTCAGAAATGACTTTTAACGGCTCTTCAAGCTGGGCGAATGAAAAATTGACAGCAGCTGATCTAAACTCCTCTTGTATAGCATGACCAAGGACTTTTTGTTAGTCCGTTTTTCACTGTTTCGATTATTATATTAAGTATGTGAAGATATCTTTAGTTTTTTAACATCGCCATTGGTTTTGTTAGACTTTTGCCGCTTTGAAAGCAATGATTTGAAAGATATGATTTTATGAATTTTTGCGGTCTTTTCCTGATCTCTCCAGAACTTTAATTTCTAGCCATTCAATCTCCAACCTTAGTGGCGCGCTTACCTACCTTTTCCAAATAAAAGTATTTTTTCTAGAAACCAGCAACATTTTGCAGTGATAGTAAATGTGCCACTAAGGTTGGAGATTTAACTTTACAATCCATAGTACAACAAAAGAGAGAATGTAAAAATACAGACAGGTGGAGACAGAGATAGAAAAGAAAACAAGACACAGAAAGTGGGAGAGCTTTGAGGAGCAAAGAAACAGAAAGGTTGTCCTAAAGGTAAAAAATGGAGTTGGTTTCACAACTAAGACACATAGTTGATGGCACGTACATTTTTTCTTATTATCTAGGTATGTTTTTTAGTTATACAGGTATAATAGTAATTTTTCCAAGGCTTCTCTTTTTTTCCACCATGATGCTTTTCTTTTTTAATGGAGCCTGTCATTGTTAATTTTCCTATATGGGATAAATACAGAATTTTGTATTCTTTATTCTGCAGTTGCTTAACTTTACTACAAACACAACGCTAATGCCAACCTTGGCGAGGATGACACCGCCTACAGAGGGTCCCAGATGGTCATGCCGAAGCCTAGAAAGGCCTGGGATAGGGTGAAGTCCAGGTAGGCCACCCTTCATGATCATCTTCATCATCATGGGGATGTCCTGGGGGATGTCTTGGTCGGCACTGACTGGTCAAAACCAGATTTAGATATAAGCCTTTTAAAAAACTTGCCCTTGTGTGTTTCGCTACTCGCGTGACGCTTTGTCTTTCTTTTTTTTTAACTAGACCACATCATAGATCTAAGTATTCGTAGAGAAGTCACAAACCATTTGACTAAACAAGGCCGCGTCAGCGGAAAGATCAACGTCTAGATTTCTACACAGATCTACACAGTTGTCGATACCATAACTACCAGGATATACAAAATCCTAATAGATAACACACTTTTTAGTGGGAAATATGCCTATTGTAGGTGATATCTTTCTCGCACTGAAGTAAAATTACATTGCACGATTCAACGTCAATGCCGTGTCGATGTTTCACACAACAGCTTGAACAGCAAACACTAGACCAGCAGCTGGCGAGGCTTGAAACCTATTTTCGTGTATCTCTGTGATGTGACTTGTCTCACAATTTCAAACAGTGGCTGACCATCCCTTCTGTTTGTCTCCAAGTGAGGTGAGCGCACCGAGCACGGCTTGTTCCTGGCACAACACTAGGCATGCGAGTGACCAACAGCAGCTAAAACCAGTCTATGTATGTAAAACTAACGCGTTAACGCAAGTGACAGGATTACAAACAGAAAATCGATGGAGCAGTGTGCTTCCCGTTGTTGGCGCTATCGAGATGTAGACTTGACTTTGTATGTTCTGTTTACACAATAAAAACTGTCTCATTATATACCGGTAAACGAAAATCCTTACCGACAAAGGCTTTGAAACTCTTTAAAAGTAGTTATCAGATCTGTCGTACCAGCTAAAAGGATTGGCCCAGCAATACTTGAAATATTCAAGATATGATAAACAAAAATAGAGTGGTGGAAACGCAAAAAACTTGTTAACCTGTTGACGACATCGAGAGGCCAGATTACACTAAAAAGGAGAGTACCGATGTCAAATATATAGAAACAAGCGCTCTTCAATTAATTAAAAAAAAACAACTCACAATTGAGCGGTCGCTGTGGTGAACACGTCCATAGAAATAAGTATTATCTGAAACCTTTAAGGAGTTATTTACATAGGTCAACGACACCCAGATACGTGACGATAATTAGACAGGGTATGTGCCTGGGGGGCCTTCAGGAATGGACAAGGCAGAGAAATAACAAGCCTCCGTATTCGTCAGGCATCTGATTATTAGCAAAAATACGATGATCGTTGTCGGTATTTCCTGGCACTCCGGGAGTCTGGAGTGTTGGATTCTCACACCTCCCGCAGCACCGTCATAGTATTAATTTCTAATCTACTCTGATGAAGATGATCATGCCTAAACCACCGGCGTTACCAGTATACCATCCAGCTGCTTATGTAAAGGAAAAAACTTCCAGCCAGAGAATTTATTTAAAATCAAATATAAGCTCGCTACTTAAATCCCACGCAATCCAATATTATCAGAATATGTTGAGCGAAATCTCACGGTACGCCACTAAAAGAGCAGAGCGTTCGTATGAAAGGTCAACAGAAGAACTGACATCACTGAATATTTTCGTGAACTCATCTTGAGCTTCTGGGCAGTGGAAAGTCAAGTCACGACCGCCCCGGGAAGAACTGGTTCTGAAGAATGGCTGAGGAATTATTATGCATTCCTCCCAGGCCGCTGCGCCAAGTGTTCTGGACTAGGGTCTACCGCGAGCCAGGCGATCCCCACACGAAAAGCCACCACGGACACCCATGCTGATCAATACAAGTGGCCCTGTCTCCTTCATCCGCTTGGTTTCCCCCCTCCAGTCCTCATCTTCCACTTCGCATAGAGGACAAAGAGAAGCGGATAACTATCAAAATAATATAAACTAGATAATTTGTACCCGCCTCCAATATAACATTAACAATACTACGCTGAGTGAAACTTTTGCGATCCGCCAAACGAGTACTCACGATTGTCTGAAAACCATCTTATTTATCCTCAATGTATCTATAATTCGGTGCTTTAAGCAAAGAGATGAAATAAAAAGCTAGCTAGACAGGGTATTTTCTAGTTTCGAACAGAGGCAAGAAAGTGCGAAGCTCACAGTGGAAAACAAAGCCGTGAAATACCAACCCCTTCCCCTCCGACAAGAAACCCGACGGCATCTCATAACTAGAGGTCAGAGTACAGGGTTTGAACACAGCTCAAAGACATGTTTCAAAATCTAACTCGTTAGTAACATTGTATATCATTTTAACGCTTTTATAGGCAGGGTTCACAATATTAATTCATCTTCAAATACAGTTTTGTATTTTCCAAAGCTGGAAAGTAAACCAAAAACGAAAAAGAACTCTTCAGTTGTTACTCGTTTAACTATTTTCTTCCTCTTTTTCTCTCTGTTTCTCTCTATATACAATAATCTAACAACCCTCGTTTCAATGCCAGAGATAAGAGATGGTCCCCTAATACAGATACGGCAGCGGCATACAAGACAGAATAGATCGATACTACACACGAAGCGTCATGACGGCCATCAGAGACCAATTCTTTAAACACACACTCTCACTCACGCACCCACACAGACAGACGCGCATCATTTTACCCTCGGATCGGAGGTTTCGCTCGCCCTGCCATGCCACCCACCCTGACTCACACACATGACCGCACCGGTTTGCTTGAGACAGACAGAGAGATTTTACTTGCCGACCAAAGTCCTCCTTACCACCCCAACCCCCATCACACACACACAGTACTCATCCCACAATTTTTCCACCAAGTTTCTCTCGTCTCAACGGGGTGCTTCGTGAGCACGCTCACACGCGCAAAGCCTGTCTTACTACTGTCTAAGCTAACCCAGCAAGCTCTGAGTACACACGCGTTGTACAACAGTTCTGATCCTTGACGACTGGTCAACTTCTCGCCTGGGCCAACGTTGTGAGTCGCCAAAGGCCAAATTAGTTCATTATTCATTGGCTACCAACATTACGCCATACTCGTCATACCCAGGTTAGACATCTATGAGATAATTTGAGACAGAAAGTAATGAAAGTGTTACTGCGGTGTTAACACGAGTACCCTGCTACATAATATGTTTTTCAATTACACGGTGTAGTGTTAATGTTACAACAAAATTATACATGTAACCAAACGGATTTGTTTTCACGGGAAAAAAAACAGAAGCAGAGGCATTATGATGAAACATTTGTATGGGAGTGTCGCAACTAGCGTCCAAAAAACGCCATAAAACGAAGAAATTAACTTTAGAAAACTGTGAGAACTAAACACTCTAGCAACACAATATTCTGAAGTTCTTTTCCATTTCAGATTAACATTTTTTCTTACTATGGCATTGAATTCACGAGAGAAACATAATTTCTCATATTAACTTTATTTCGCAATGAAACAAACTAAAAAATGTTGCCAGTAGTCTTGGCTTTAAACGAACGAAATTCATCCGAGATAATTACTCTACATCTATCTTTCTTGTCTCTCAAACCATCTGGTTCTCCCTCTTCGAACTAGTCTTGCTCTCTTTCTATCGAAGCACCCGCAGGTAATAAAAATTGGGAAAAAATCTAACTTTTAAAATAGATAAAAATGTGATGTTACTTTTTACCCGTCCAGTCAAAGGCTGAAGCAGCAACAGCTCCTAATCTCATAACTTAAGCATGGTGTTTTTGAAGACAAGATACCACACTGGTGAAATGTGGAGTCGTGTTCTGCAAACATGGACTTAAAGCAAATGTGCACACATGACACGGGGATAAACCAATCAGTTCTTTTGTCTGTGTGTGTGTGTGTGAGAGAGAGAGAGAGAGAGAGGGGGGGGGG
>BMAT01007806.1:595720-605872 GCA_019649035.1 Elysia marginata | reverse complement strand
GATGATGATGATGATGATGATGATGGTGATGATGGTGATGACGACGATAAAGATTATAATGTTAGCGATAGTGGTGGTGGTGGTGTTTTTGATAATCCGACTTTGTTTGTTTTTTTTTTAATGATCTTTGTTAAATGGTGGTATATTTGGGTACTGTAAGAAATTAATTTTAGTTGCTTGGTGACCTTTCAACTTCTTCCCATTACCGGGAACATAAATTAATGTTACAAATATAAGTCTTTAGAATAATAAAAAAAAATTGAAAAAGAAAATGTGAAACTGCACACATATCTATATTCACCCCTGTTTTTGGATAAATTGGTACGAACTATTTATAACTACAACACATTTTAAGTGAATCATTTAATATGATCTCCAAAGTATTGATAATTCAGAAAACATCACCACACAAAGTATATGGTCAAATTTAGAAACGAGGAACTAGAGAACCACACGCGTCACACCAGTGGAACAAAAGGCATCAAAACACCATGATAGAAAACCGACAGGAAACTCATAATATAGCCCATCCTAAAATTACTAATTTTTCTTTTTCTTAAAACAAACACAATAGTTGCTCACGTTGATCAAGTCCTGAAAAGCAAGCCGGATAAAATTGTATGTTTACGAAGACCTAACTTTTACTATATCTAAGTCCTTGCTCAATATCACACTATATGTCTCTCAATAGTGCTGTGCTCACACACAAAGAAGTAACATAATGTACTTCTCGGACATTCATTATTACCATTGGCTGTTACAGCATTCGGTGTCTTGACACTCTCTTAGCCCTGACCCGCCGTCCGTATTTCACTTCCCGTTCTGCTTTTCTTACTCGATAGAGACTACAGATGTTCTTTCATTTTAATAACTAAGCACACACACACACACACAAACGCGCAATTAGAGAAGAAATCTAGTGTGTTGCTTTCAGCTTCTTCTTAAGTGTCCCTCTTCAGATGGCAGGAATGTAGAGAACATAGATAGGCCAGGGCACTTATTTAACAGGCGTACAGTGGTATAGCCATAACATTCATACAGAAAAAAAAACCGCTACGTATCAAAATTTCATAGTAAATTGAGGAGTTCCCTAGATGCAATACAAACAAAAATTGTTCCCCGACTAAAAGTTGGTTTCACAAGGAGTATTGCGCAGCTTAAGAAGAGCTCGTGCTATAGAACTAAAAGGAATACGTTATTAAAAACTATAAAGAAACTTATGACTCTAATGTAAGAAGTGAGCAAGTAACTGAATTTTTATAAGTACGTATTGGATAACAGAAATTGTTAATGATAGATAGACAGATATATAGAAAGAAAGATAGATAGATAGATAGATATAGAGAGAGAGATAGTAAGACAGATAGCTAGATAGATAAACAAATGTTTACACATATATAGAAAGAGACAGATTAAAAGATTTCAGAAATAGAGATAGAAAGAGAGAGGGATAATTAGAGAAAAAGAGAAAGAAGGAAAGAAAAAGAGACAGGTAGGTAGAGAGAGAGAGAGAGAGAGAGAGAGAGAGAGAGAGAGAGAGAGACCTAAGCCTATGTTCTCACACATACAGACCAACAGAAAAGTACTCAGAAGATGAATTAGCCAGTGAAAAATGCGCTGCGCCTACTAAACCATTAAGGGGGACAAGGCAATACAAAGCAACGTCACGACAATATAAAAAAATAACAGTGTAAAGAAGCAGAGGAACTGAAAAATTGGCAATGTACGAAAAGGTAATAAACAAAATAGAGTGCCAACAGAAACCTTGAAGAATTGTTTATGCTTTCTATCAATAATCATTGACTTCTGTAAGCAACGTTACGAAAGTGCTAAACGGCTATGTTATAGCCAGTCACTTCCTGTTACATCTTAAGTTATTAATTTTAGAGAGAGGAGAACCACAAGTCCGCGCACCACTCGGTAAACTAGGGCGCAAACCAGTTTTTTTTTTAGATAAACAAATGCTTTTTTTCTGGACACGACGAATCGGATAAACGAATACCTTTTTTTGCTCTTGGCACGGTCCAGTTAAAAACTCGGATTAAAGTGAAAGGTTAAAAAACAACACGAGTTTAATAATTATAATAGTTGATATAACGCGAGTAACCTATCATGAGGTTAACTGTTTAACCAAAAAAAAACCCACAACAAACACGCTCTCATTTTTTTTCTAGAATTTATATCTATCAATGATTACAACAACATACATTTTAACAGCTGACAGAGCAGACACAGATGTGACTGTAATGCTAACCTGCTCTTAAGTAGTTTGTGTCTTGGAACCAATGTAAAAAGTCGGATGTCGCATTTTTCACATTTCAAACTTCTGGTATTCTTTCTAATATGCCAAACATAAGGAAGTTTATGAAATTATCAATGTTTTGTGGATAGGTTCAAACATTTTTGTCGAGTTGAAGTACACAGAGAAAGAAGAAAATGACTTCTAAAGGGTGTTTTCTGTCGTAGAACTTCCGACAATCGACCTATTGTGTGACATATTGTCGCCTCATTATTGTCTTGTTCTAGCTACACAGTGAAAATTTACAAAGGGCAGATAAATTCTAAAAAAATGCACAATTGTGGTTGTCAATTAAGGTATCTCATTTTTTTCCATACGTGCATAAATCTTGTTTTTAAAAAAGCTTTAACCAACACAGAAATTAAAAGGCAAAAAATCAAAAATTTTTGATAGTCAAAGTTTGCTAATTGAAACTTAGTATGAAAATCTCCAAAGCTAAGAGAAATATAGTAAGTGGAACTTTCAAGCCTATATTTCTTCAAGGTGTATTACGTGTAGAAAGGACAAGACAATAGGTGACGACGATATTATGTTCTATTCGTCTATGACCCAATTGTCCCGAGGTAATAGACGCATTGGTAAACTAGACATCTTGATGGGCGTGATGAGGAGACTGAGTGCAATGGAAATAAGAAAAAAAATTATTACTTTAAAAAAACATTCAATTTCACAAACATTTTTTATCAACTAATTCAGATGAAAACCACGCTTTAATCCGAATATCGATTCAGATATCATCATAAGAAATGTAAAGGTTGCTATGTTGTCCTAACTCGTCTAGAACTCAGTGGGAAGTCACATCCGTTTTTTTTTTGTTCTGTTTTGGCCAAACCGGAACTTCACACTTCAGTCATTGTGGCCTCTGTCGAAGTGGTACATGTAAACTGTATGTATTTCACTTCAATACAAATGTAGCGCTTCAGCCGTGTACACTGTACAGCATACTTAGCCGCGTTTCGTTGACACAGCCGTCGTGTAATTACAATAAAGGAGGGCCGGCTTCTATTTTTAATATAACCATAAAAATAATTGGAGTGGTCTTTGGGGAACTTGTAAAATAAACACACCACACGTAATTATTCCCAGTCTGGTAGATTTTCATAGAGTCGACCTACTGATAAACTTGCATTTATGGTTTAAGATGAAAATTGAATGTTGGTTGATAGAGCATAGACAGAGCTTGCTATTGACAGCTAGATAGTTTCCATTTCATTATTGCCATATTAACCCTATCAATCAACCCATAAACCAATTAACCAATCAATCGACCAGTTGATCAATCGTGTTTTGATCTTCCGCGCTTTACCCGGCAATTTCATGTAAAACTTAACTGGGTAAAACGGGTGTAAGATTGCTGTGACATTACTGTAAAATTAGCTCATAAATTATTTTTTTCTAAATTGTACATTTACACTTGCAAACGTAAGCTGTGTTTACAAACAACCTAAAAAATCTGTTGTGATTAATTTTTTTTTTTACAAATTGTTGTATTTTTGTCTTTATTTCTCTCAAATTTATCTCCACTTCATGTATCTCTACTGACCATCCCAGTGTTCCTAGTTTGACTTATAAGTAACATATTGTGCTTTATTATAGTATTGAAGCTCTTCTAAGTTACAACCCTCTCATCATGAGCTACTTTTTATACCTTTATTTAACAATACAATCTTATTTGTGTTTTCAAGAAGTTCTTGTCCATGTTCAGGACTTACGACTACCCCCCCCCCCCCACCCCTTCTCCCACTCCAACCTCTCACTTTGCTCGTTCCTTTCCTATCTTTCTGGCATGTAATTTGCAGACATTGAAATAGGCTGTTGTCTTTCGTTTTGTTCTTACGATTCAACATTTTCGTATACCCATACACACACAAACACTTTCTTTGATTCCTTTCTTTTTACCTCTCCCTCGCACGTCCCTTTTTGGTGCAGTCTTCCAGTGCAGTTTCCTTTTTTCTTTTCCCTTTCTCTTTGAAAAATTTTAATTCAATTTTTTTGTTTTGTCACTTTCCAAAATGTGTTTTACAGGCGTTTCTTATATGTTACTTAATCTCAAGCAAACTCTCATGTTCTTCTCTCATTTTCTTATTCCTCCCGCTTACTCTGTGTCTACCTACTTATCTACCTATCTGTCTGTCTGTCTATTTATATCTATCTATTTATCTATCTATCTGTCTGTCTATTTATATCTATCTACTTATCTATCTGTCTATCTATCTATCTATCTATCTATCTATCTATCTATCATTTTACCCCCTCTTATTCTTCCTTACTTTTTCTTTCCTCGCATCGTACATCTAACATATATAACTCCAAAAATTGTGTGAAACCATATTGGGTCTGTGATGGTGTGTGCAGATGTGTGAGTGATGTGCGTGTATGTATGTTTGTCATTTGTTTGAGGCATAAAAGAGCCTCCTTCCTGTTGCCCCGTGTAGTACAGCTGATGTAGCCCCTCCTGTTGTCCCTGCCACAAGTATCGCCTTCCAAACGCCCCTAGCAACACATTCCTAAATGGGAAACTACTGTTAAAGCCCCGCCCGCTTATCAAGGCCGAGCAATAAAACAAGCCATTTTCACGCAGTGGTAAAAAAGCAACTTTGGCCCTATTGTTGGGCCTGGCTGTTGCCTCTGCTTTTAGTGCTCCAGAGGGCTTGGTTCATCCATGAGTGATGTGGCTGTGAGTGCTAATTATCTTACAAAGTAAACATGGGAAGGGCTGGAGAATATAAAATGCATAGCCTCTTTGTAGGGCAAACAGAGGGAATCAGGGAACCTCAGTTGTGTCTTTGGTGATAGCCAGATGCAATACATAGTTTTTCAAAGGTTATCTTAAAGAAGAAACAAACAAAAATAATAACCGTAACATTCTTATGCTTTCTCCTACTTTATACAACACCTCACCGAAAAATAGTCTTTTAAAACACCAGATTGTAAACAAGCAAGCAAATCGTAGAATTATTTTTGTCTTCATCATTGCCTGACATCGCACTAGTATAATAGAAGAGTTCATTATTACGGTTCATCCCATTCTAGCCTTTCCTATAGAAATTTTTAAGCCATTTCGTTTAGTTTTCAACGTCTGCCATCTCGGTTCTTTTTTTTCTTTCTAATTTGATTTTATTTGAGGGGTTTTTTATAACCCTGTTAGTTGAAATAGAAAAACGTATTTCAAAGATTTAAGCATTTAATTATGCACCCTTGGTTAGTTGTCTCAAATTATATATTTTTTTCTAGCAAAACATTTAATCAGTATACATTAGTACCCCAGTCAAAAGATTAAGTATATTATATATAACTTGCTTTTCCCTTCGAGGAACACTACCATAATCTATGAGGCCAGCCCCGGGCAAACATAGAAACTAAACATGCCGTCTTGATTTGCGCTAGACTTAAGTGATTAATGCAGTCCGCGAAACGAAATGCTGATCCATGGGACCTCGCTTTTGAGTCATCTCTAGATAAAGACACATGCATGTGCGATTCCTTGTTACCCAACCTTTGTTTATAAACATTTGCCAACACTGGCCATATACATTTATTTTTAGACATAATGAATGTTTTGAAGTGCATACGCTTTGACTTGCTTAACTTTCAACGCTGCCACAAACAATACACAGAGTCATAATCGTTGTTAGAAATATCATCACGCCAACCATCATTATCATTATCATTATCATCATCAGCAGCATCATCATCATCATCATGACCATCGTTCTTTAAAACATGATGACCGCTACCCCAAATGTAATCTCAATTACAAACTCCACCACTACCGTCATCATCATCATCATCATCATCATCATAATCATCATAATGTGTGGCGTCGTGGTGTAGTGGTAGACGCTCGGCTTTCGGATCGAGAGGTCCGGGGTTCGAGTCCTGCTTTCGCCAGGTCGACGATTAGTCCTTGAGAAAGGCTATTTACACACATTTCTTCGCCTCATTCATGCGTAAAACGAGTACCCGTGTATAGGCAGTGAACGATCCTGTCAGAATGCTAGAGTGATGTGCTTAACTTGCTGCTCCTCTGAGGGTTCAGAAGGTACTTTGGTTGGGAATGGCCTGTCGGGGAACCAATGTAAAGCGCTTAGAGCACATTAGTGGATACGCGCTATATAAAAATGCTCTTTATTTATTACTATTATTATCATTATTATTATTATTATCATCATCATCATCGTCATCATCATCATCATCAATATCATCATCATCATCATGATCATCATCATCATCATCATCATCATCATTATCATCATCGTCATCATCATCATCATCAATATCATCATCATCACCATCATTATAATAATAATAATAATAATAATAAAAACAATAATAATTATAATCATAATAATGATAACGATAATTGTAGTAGTAACAATAACGCTAATAATAATAATAATTTTCATCACCACCACTCCCATAATCATTACCGCCAATTTCATCGTCGCAATCATCTTCGTTTTATTATCATCATCAAGAGCATTACCCATGACATTCATTGTTATTGACATTCCAATCTATATTTTCGTAACGGCATCGCTTTAACGTATTTATCACCGACACCACATTTATCATCGTATCGTTGTGAATATCAATGCCTCCACTAGGCAGCTGGCTGAACATTTGTGTTGAAAGGCCAAAACAAACACCAGGGAGTGCTCATAAACAATAGAGAACGACCCGAATGAATCATTTATCATAGGACTTACTCAAACTCAAATTGGGGCGAAGTACGAATGAGAGACGAAACATTTTACTGGAAATTTCAGTCTTCAAGGAAAAATATTTCATTCAGATATTTATTTGAAATTAAAAAAAAAAACATTACCAAGTACAATTGTTGCTAATCGAAGTGCTTTGTTTTATGCGCTGGGTTGATCTTTATGTCGAGGCCACCTTTACATCTTGAATGCCCATTGTTCACGCTGCTTAACTACACTGCCTCTCTCAATTTAAACATGCATAAGCGTGACATCCCTGCCTCGCGTGATTAAATCCATTGGAGGTTGTGAACAATTTTTTTCATGCAGTTAGCCCATTGTTATCTAAGACGTCTAAAATACCTCTAAGTCTACATATTTTCCAAACAGTGGAAAAATCGTTAGTGAATTTTTAATTTAGCAGCGACAAACATCCAAATATAAAATAACGAAATTCGAAGAAGAAAAAAATGATGGGCGACGTTCAAGAATCAAAAGTTTTTGCATAAAGCGCTTTATAAATTTATGTCATGTTTCCATGTGAGTACCAGTGAAACTTAAAGCCTTCGAAGAGAGCAGCCTTAGAGCTGTGTATAGTCATAGCCAGCATGCCATTTGGGAGATGTTTTATTATGGTATGTTTGATTTTAATGGTTGGTGCACCTCTCAATGTCTGTTTAATATGTTCTTTAAAGCTTATTGCTATGAGAGTTATGTCTCTGGTATTTTTTGTTGGAGGTATTTCTACATTAAAAATGGTACATATTTTTAACAGTTCTTTTTCTTCTTCTTCTTCTTCTTCTTCTTCTTCTTCTTCTTCTTCTTTTTCTTCTTCTCTCTCTTTCTCTCTCTCTCTCTCTCTCTCTCTCTCTCTCTCTCTCTCTCTCTCTTGCTTTATCAGCTCTGCAGAGAGCATAAGACAACAACTCGTCTCCCTGACCGCAACCTGTCCAGGCTGTCCTGTGCCTCTTTCTCTAACTGTGACCATGATATCCCCGTTTTCTTTTCATCTGACTAACTTCTTTTAGCCACGTGGCCTTGAGCCATCTTCTACTCCTTTTTCCGTGTGGATTTCTCCTTAGCACCACTCTTTGCTTTTGCTAGTGCCGGGCACTGCATCGGTTTTCAAGTATTCGAACAAGTGGGTGCGCCCACTTTTAAAAATCCGAACAATCGAATAATTGAACCGCTTTATGCAAATTTGTAGTATGATACACTACTTTGCGTGTTTTTTTTCGAACCAAATAGACAAAACAGAAAAAAAAACGCTGGGAGTGGGTCCATGGCTCTTAAACTGTAAAAATTCAGAGATTTTTTTCCAGTTTACAAAATATTTCACATTCCGATCTAATTGCAGATTAATTTAAGGAAACGGCTCTCTTTAAATGATTCTCTTTCAGGGATATCGGTTAGTGAGGTGTTTTTTCGGAAAAGCGACTCTTCTAAGTTAATCCGAACAATCGAATAATTTATTTTGATCTTGCCCTGGCTTACTGAAGACAACGTGAGACGTTCACTTGGCAGACTCCGAGACAAGGCGGCCGGACCAGACGAGATCAAGCCAAAACTTTTTAGAAGTTGTAAAACTGAATTAGCTCTAAAACTGGATTAGCTCCAGTACTTACACACATCTTTATTCGCTCCTTGGAAACTTGTACTGTCCCCTCATGTTGAAGCGTTCCACTATTGTTCCATTGCCTAAAAATCATCTCCAGCTTGTCTTATAACAATTATAAACCAGTCGCTCTCACATCTGTTATTATTCGGAAATGTTTTGCAGCGCTGGTTTTAAACTTTTCGACCCAATTCGCTTATAGAGGTAACAGGTCGATTGAAGATGCAATTGCATTCAATATACATGAAATATTGAATCATTTAGAAACGAAAAAATCATATGCAAGAATTTCGTTTATTGATTTTAACTCTGCTTTCAATAGAACAATACCACAAAAACTGTGTCATAAATTATTGTTAGACCTACATTTTCCTACAAATTTATGTAACTGCATTCTTGTTTTCTTGTTGTATCGCTCACAGGTTGTAAAGATAGGCAAAAATGTGTCCTCTCCTGTTGTGCTCAACACAGGAACTCCACACCGGTATCCACTGTCCCCAAAGCTCTATTCTATTTTATTCATAATTGTAAAGCTGAAATCCCAGGATCAACGATTGTTAAGTTTTCAGACGACAGCACTGTAATTGGTCTAATATTTAACAACGATGAGTCTAGTTACCACAGACAGATAAACTTAACTGTAAAATGGTGCAGCAATAAGAATTTATAGCTATAGGTAGACAAAACAAAGGAAATTGTTGTAGACTTGCGGTAAGACGTTCCCACCACCGTTAGTAATTCACGGTAAATTTCTGGGCACGTATGTTGCAAATAAGTTGACTTGGGATGATAACTGTGCAAAATTTGTCAAGAAAGCTAGGAAACAACTATATTTTTAAAGAAATCTAATATCTTTTGGATTAGACGGAGACGTTCTAATTAATTTCTATAGAGCTGTTCTAATGAAATCTAATACGCATACGGTCTGGCTTGACCTCCAAATAACGCACAAAAAATAACCAACGTTACACTTCCATCACTTCGACAAATATATATGAAACAAATGACAACAAAAACAAAGAAAATTATGAAAGATGAAACACATCCTGCTTGGAAATATTTTTTCTTCCACACGGTGGCCGCTTAAAAATATTCATGGGCACCAATCGATTTTTGAACAATTTCTACCCACGAGTTGTTAAACAATATAACAGCCCTAGATATGTGAATTGGATTATGATCTTTTTTTTGTTTTGCTTCTATCATCATCACTATCCTCATTATTAATTATCCTTAATAATCATATTATTCTAAGAAGACATACTTATATTACTACTACGCGTTGCTGTTCTTGGTTGATTTAATTATTTGCTATGCCTTTGTTGTCAATGTATTGTTGTTACTATCACGTGTGCATTGTGTAACTAAGTTATGCAAACATTGATCTGTCACAATAGTGATTTTTTTCAATATGCGTATTTGTACATTGGTTGAATAAAGACTGAATTGAATTGAATTTTTATCGCCTTAATGACCTTTAAACCACTAATGGTTCCTTCCGCTCAGTCCACCGCAGTCAGTCTTCGCATGCTTGGGTA
>BMAT01007806.1:568912-580160 GCA_019649035.1 Elysia marginata | reverse complement strand
AGTAGTAGTGGTTGTTGTTGTAGTAGTAATAGTAGTAGTAGTAATTGGATTAGTAGTAGTGGTAGTAATAGTAGTAGTAGTTGTAGTAGTCGTAGCAATTGCAGTAGTAGTAGTAGTAGTTGTAGTAGTAGTAGTAGTAGTAGTAGTAGTAGTAATTGAATTAGTAGTAGTAAAAGTAGTAAGAGAAGTAGAAAAAGTAGTAGTAATAGTAGTAGTAGAGTAGTAGTAGTAGTAGTAGTAGTAGTTGTAGTAGTCGTAGTAATTGCAGTAGTAGTAGTAGTAGTAGTAGTAGTAGTAGTAGTAGTAAAAAAACAACAACAATAACAACAACAAGGATAGAGAGGTGAGATGGAGGGAGTGAGAGAAAAAAAAAATTTGGTAGTAAAAGAAAGAGGAGCGAAGCAGACACGTGACACTCTCATATTTCTTGACGCCCCCCCCCCCACCACCACTTCCCTTTTTTCCAAGAGTAAATGTTAAGTGCTAGAAAATTATAGACCCACAATAATTTATTAAGATCGCATTCCGGCTAAAGATATTATATATTGGCCTGCCGTTTCCTGCAACTAAAAATTTGGTAGTTTGGTAGTTTATCGAAACATAGAGTTACAGGTTAAAGAAAAAAATTATGAACATAATGTCCTACTCCAGCAGCTGTCATGATCACTGTACTTCAAAGTGTACCTACTGAAAAAGTAATCGAGTACACAGACCAACGAGGACAACTAAGGTGATTGTCGTTTTATATCATACGCACCCTGTATGTAGAACTCAGCTGCTGTCTTAAAAAGTTCCCAGAAGAAGGTGGCCGTGATACAGAAAGAATGCCTGAGGATTAAATCGTCCGTGTGGTAATGTGTTTGTCGGCGCGGAAAGTAAGATTGTGGTGCGCTACCTATCCATGCACTTACGTTGCTATACAGCCTAAATAAGTTTTTTTCTCTCTACGATTAAGCTCTTGCGGTTTTACTACTAGATTACAGGAATCGCAAGAGCAGGAAAAAAAAGAAGTTTGTGTGTTCGTGCGTGTGGGATTGACATCTTGTGTCTCGAGGAGAGGTTTCTTGTTTTATTTTTTGCTTCTATGTCTGACACATAAGGGAGCAGAATAAACTGAATCTGTGCGTTGTTTTAAAGACAAATAAAAGCTTCTTTTTTTCTTTTCTTGTATGAAATGGCATTGCTATATAATGTTTTATCAATTTCTATTTAAGTTTCTTGGTAAAACGTCGGTGTTATTCTATTTAATCTATCTACCTATCTATCTATCTATCTTTATATTTTCCTAATAGAGTGCGTTAATGAAAAATGCTCAACTTGTTAAAAGGAGCTTACAATAATATTAATGACAAATAGGAAGGCCAATCAAACCTCAAGAGAGCAACAAACGCGAAACAGACCTGTCGTAAGGTGGGCCTCTCTAGTTGTCATTAATGTTTTTTTATCTATCTATCTTTCTATCTATCTATCTATCTATCTATCTATCTATCTATCTATCTATCAATCTATCTATCTATCTATCTATCTATCTATCTATCTATCTATCTATCAATCTATCTATCTATCTATTTATCTATCTATCTATTGATTTATCTATCTGTCTGTCTATCTAATATAGCTTTTACAGTAAAATGCCTGTGTATTTATCTATTTCCTATCAACTTAGATGCGAGCCAGGCTGCCTACCTACAGCATGCTTTTGTTATTTTTTTTCTACCTGTAAAACCAACCATTTCCCTAGAAAGTCAATACCGCTTTAGACATTTTTTGAAAATCAAATTTGATTTGTTCTCTTATTAAATGCAGGTTTGTCCATTCTTTTATAATATTTAAAATGTTTAGTAACTCACGTTTTGTCCATAGGTATCACTAAATGCTGAAATAATCCCTACGAGTTTTCAGAAAAAGAGCTGATATTTCAGTAAGGGGTGGCAAATCAACAGAATGACAGGGCGGAGAATGAAGTCTTTCTGAGTCGTTTAAAGAACTACTTACTAAAAAATTGGCATAGCATATAGCATGTTTTGTATCAATGTAGAAAAACATGTTTAACAATTGACTTCAGCCGGTATGTGGTAGGGTTTTTATATGTGATGAGTATAATTATGTCTTCGACTCGGCTTTACAAGTACGCAGGGTTTGTTTTTTTTAGTTCTACAATATACAGCCTAACAATCGCGCGCTATAATTAAGTGTTCATGCCCTTGTGGTTAACGAAATACTCAAGCACAAAATTTTGGTTTTGAAATTATAATTATAGCGATATTTTTCTTTACAATGACAGCATTGCTGCCAGTAATAAGGCAAATAAATGTCTATAATATCCATCCTAAAGCCTATGGAACGTAAGCTGACAGGAAGAACCTCGCGAGGCAAATTAAAGACCACACTGTTTCAAATAAAAACCGAACTGTTTGAAAGTTATTTCAGTTCCGATATATATTGAATGCACAAGTAATGTCAAAATGCAGCACCTAGGAAGTGAAACGAAATGAAACTTTTTTTTGGGTTTTGAAAGATCAGCGGCCAATAAAACAAAACGATGAAATAAGTATTTCACGGTCTTCCTTATAGATAATTTGTAACTTGATCTTACATACAATATCCTCAGTCACAGATTAATGATCACATTTCTAATAATGACGATGATAATAATAACAATAATAGTAATAATGATTATTATTATTGTAATAATATCGATAACAATAATAATAATAATAATAATACAAATAATAATACTAATACAAATAATTGTAATAATGTTGATTAATGATTAATGATAATAGTAATAATAATAATAATATTAATAATAATAATAATAATAATAATAATAATAATAATAATAATAAGCAAGACCTTTACATGTATAAGAATATTAACTAAATATGTGTTAGGTATAATGATTATAACTATAATCAGACAGTAAAAATAATAACAATTACATCTATGTAACAATAATCATATTGATTGGCACCTGGAATGTAAATAGATTCAAGACTAGTCTTGACAAAATTTGATTTAATCCCTTCACCTGGCCCCGATGTGTTTTTCTTTGAAAAGAAATACCCTTTACCGCGCATTAATGATTGATAGAGTATTTTAACAAACTCACTGCCTTACAAGAGAGTATCGATCGCAGGGATTTCTTCCTATTGATTTACTTCCATGTTCTCGTACAGGGCTCTTCGTCGTATAGCAAGCAAGTTGTGGCATTTGAAGACAAAATATTTACAAATTGATGATTGTGAATTTTACACATTGCTGTGAAGTACCGGGCAATTCGTGTTTTGTAAGCACAAATGTTAGGCCACTCTGTTAACCACTAATGGTGTCGTTAAGAGCAATAAATATTGAAATAAAAAAAAGGTTCTTCAGGGTCATTGAAAGAGACGAACTATTACTCTGGCTTTGTTTTAGTTCAAAACGTTGCCTGCTGATCTTGTTACAGGTAGGCCTACCTGAGTTGCTTCAATCAATGGCTACATTGATTTGAAGCAAGTCTTTCTCTTCATCTTCGAAACGTTTTGATGAATATAAAACATCTTAGCGTTGCATGACTGGATTGCCTACTTTTTTACTTAGATGAAATGCTTTGTGGTTTTTTTTCTGTTATTTAATTTACATATTTTGGTCAAACTGTTAGAGTGTTTTCTCTTCATTAAACCTAAAAAGAAACATTTTTCTTGTCATTTGTAAATGGAACTTTTTTTTTTTAATTTTCATTTTCGTATTGATTTTATTTTTACCTTCCAGTGAACGATTCTTCTTCTTCTTTTTTTTTCTTTTACTTTTTCTTTTGCTTGCTCTCTTCTTTTCTTTTCTTTTTTTTTTTTGTCTTTTGTACAAGACTGTTTACCACTGTATCTACTTTAAGACTTAAGAACCAGAGGTATTATGTAGTTTTAATGTAAAGTTTACGTTAACTAGCTAGATCAGATATATGTTCAATGTGTCCAGCGAGTACATATTATTTGAACCACGCGTCACAATAAGACTAAAATTCGGCTCAATACCTTACATTACCAGTAGCTAAAATTATGGCTATTGGAACTCGTGTATTAATAACGATGGCCTAACGTAGAAGAACGGCAGGCATACAAGTAGAATCACAAAAGCTTTTACTGTTGAGATCAGAGAACAAATCAATGTAGTCCCCAACATAACCAGTGAACAGATTAGACTACCACCAAGAGACTACCGTTTTTCTTAGAGATCTCGCGAAAGTGCTCCATAGAGTCACTCTAATCAAGACAAGAGATTCTACCCAATGATCCGTTTCACACGTTTTGATCCCTCAATAGATATTCCTGAGCCAACACGGTATCAATACTGCTAGTAGAAGTGCCTAAGCTAACAGTCATCGAGTGAGGGCTTGCCACGGCTTGGGTAAACAAATCTGCATGGGGTTTAATTCCAAGCAAGTCACAAAAAATCCTATCTCTGATTCACCAACCAAGGACACAATAGAACTAGTTTCATGATGAATGCCAAAAGCACAATGCATAATAATAATAATAATAATGATAATAATAATAATAATAATAATAATAATCCTGATAATAATAACAATAATAATAACAATAATAATAAATATAACAACAATAATATTAATAATAATAATAATAACAATAATAATAACAATAATAATAATGATTTTCTGACTGGACAGTTATTAATCAAAGACGATAAACACTTTAATTCGTTTCATGTAAAGAAGTAATGTAACGACTTGGCTACCATTTGACGGTTTTCGAAGTTGGGTACTTAGTATTCAATGAGCTTTCGTGAACACAGGCTCGAGAGAACTAGGTACACGTTGTCTTAGTACACAAAGATAATGATGAATGCGAAGCACGATGTAACAAAACAGGTAGGGACAATAAAAAAGGATGCTTCTATTGACCAATTTTAAAAAAATCAATCAACACTTCAATCTACCAATCAACTAAGCAAATATCACTGCACAGCGTTCGTATATTTTGTAGTATTAATTTTTGCTACTAATTCAGGCTCATATTGCTTTCGTCTTTGAATATAGCGGTATCAAACCTGGCTTTTCAATTTCAAGTATGTAGAAATTTGTTTCCGTCTTGACAATTCTTCTATATAACTATATGGTTCGGAAAGATAAGAGAATATAAGATAAGATGATACTTTATTGTCCAAAAGGAAATTTGGTGCAGCATAAAAAATTAAAACATGCATTAAAATACATAGATAAAAACTTAGAGTACTGTTAATTTACGTAGTATAGAACAGCAATGGCACTGGATACATCAGAACTATAAAAATGAACCAACAAAAAGAGATAAAATTAAGTGATATAAAATTAGACATATAACTATATAGTATGCAATTTGTGGTGTCATCATAAGAAGGTTTGATACATATCTAATATTGTATAACTAATCGCAGATTATTGAAGATGTAAAAAAAATATGTGTATGAAGTATCATAGAATTTTTAATTTTCAATATTTCATTTTCCTTGATTTTTTTATTATAAAAGTTTCTCACCGTTCTAGGAATGAAAGATTTTCTGTACCTTTTGCTTTTGGTTTCATTAAAACGAACCCCCCGCTTCTTTCTGAAAAAAAGGACCCAGTTGTGCAATGGGTGAGATGGACCGTAAAAATTTTTTCTGAAAAATTTATCAAAATTTCATCAAAAGTCTATTGAGGAATACCAGTGCTATTCGTTGCATGCTTGATGACACTAGAAATTTTTGCTCTATATTTAAAAAGGGCATTCCCTGCCCATGAACATACACAAAAAGAAATAACGGATTATATGACTGCTTGGTAAGACAGAGAGACAAGAACCCTGTCTATTCTGAAATAGTTTAATTTCCTAACAAAATGCAATCTTTCATTGGTCTTTGAAATCGCAGAATGAATGTGGGGTGTCCAGTCCACTTTATAATTTACCTAGACACCCAGATATTTGTAACTTTGTACTTGTTCTACTACTTTGCCCTCAATTTCAATGCACTTACACTATACACAAAAAGACCGATTTCCTTGATATGTAAACATACGTTATTCGTTTCATGTATCAGACCTTGAATGGCAGTATCGTCAGCAAATCTAAAATTTAATTATGTTTCTGTTATCACTTTTTTTTATCTAAATAGTTAAAAGGGCACGAGATGTACAGGTACCCTGTGGGAACCCTACATTTAACACTCTGTTGAGGAAAGAGTAGAGTTCATTCTCCACTTTCAAGCGTACAAACTGTGGTCTTTCTGTTAAAATGAAAAAAATCCAGGAACAGATATGTGTATTTACATTTTGTTCAATTAATTTCTCGATGAGCACTTTTGGTTGCATGGTGTAAAGGTTGAAGAAAAATTCACAAACTAAATTCTGCAATTATTTTTTAGCCATATAAGTGTTTATAAACGTTGTCAAAAAAAGAAAAAAAAATGCACCATCAGCACTCCGTCTACTCTCACTCACTCAGTCCCTCGACCTGTGGGGTCGTCGGGGGGATCTGAGGGCAGAAGAATCAGTTTTCTGTCGTCATGCATCTCTGTCTTAGGCTGACCTGACCAGCTCATACATCGCCATTCCGGTCCATTCCTTGATGTTATCACACCAAGCCTTCCTTTGTCGTCCTCGTCTGCGCTTGCCTTCCACTGTGCCCTGGAGAATTGTCTTGGAAAGGCTGTCGTGTCTGGTGACATGTCCAAACCAAGCCAATTTCCGCCGTTTCACGGTCGCCAATAAAGGTTCTTGCGGGCCAACATATGCAACGACTAATTCGCGGACAGACTCGTTTGTCACGTGATCTTTGTACGAGATACGGAGTAGTTTCCTCAGGCACTTGTTTTCAAAAGCCTGTATCCGTCTCTCCGTATCTGCCAGTAGCGTCCACGTTTCACACCCGTAAGTTAGTATGGAGCTTACAAGGGACCTGAAGAGTTTGTGTTTCGCCTTGAAGCTAATGGAGCTCTTCCAGATTTTTCCGAGCTTGGCGAACGCTGCTGTTGCCAAAGCTATCCGAGTGCAAACTTCAACAGTCGAGCTTCCGTCCTCATGCAAGGTGGCACCCAGATATTTAAATTTATGTAATAACTCCAGAGGTTCGTCGTCCATGGTTATGGAGGCATCGTTGACCCTCTCGCTACTGACCATGACTTTGGACTTCTCTGAACTCACTTCCATTCCAAAAGCTTTGGAAGAAGCCACCAATCTATCGGTCAGGACCTGCAATTCGGCTTGTGATCCGGCTGTTAGGTCAATGTCGTCAGCAAAACGAAGATTGCATATTGGTCTTCCGCCAATGGATATTGTTGGACTGTGTTGGTGCAGAGTGTCCTGCATTATCCGCTCGAGAAATATATTGAAGAGCACAGGAGAAAGGAGACAGCCCTGTCTGACGCCAACCGTCGTCTTGAAAGAGTTTCCTATGGTGTTGTTCAGGAAAACTGCTGAGTTTGAGTTCATGTATAGGGATTCTATGGTTTTATCGAGTCCTTCATCGATGTTGAATCCTCTCAATACATGCCACAGTCCGTCGTGCCACACCCTGTCAAAGGCTTTTTTAAAATCTATAAAATTGTGGAACAGGTCGCGTTGGTGCTGTATATGCTTTTCTATGAGGATCCTGCAGTTAAAGATCTGTTCTACTGTACTGCGGCCTGCTCGGAAGCCAGCTTGTTCCTCCGCGAGAACTTCCTCTGCCTTTGGCTTCAGTCTGTTCAATATGACTCGAAGCATTACTTTGCTGGGGTGGCTGATAAGGCTGATAGTCCTGTAGTTATTGCATAGTCTTAAATTGCCTTTCTTTGGGAGAGGTACCACCAGCGACTTTGTCCACTCTGTTGGCCATTTCTTTTCATTCCATATTCGTTGACACAGAGCTGTGAGAATGTTGTTGACTTCCTCGCCACCTGCTTTCAGAAGTTCTGATGGCAGCTCTGAACTTCAGAGAGAACTTCAGAGAACTCCGTCTACATTTGTATGCAAATTGGATAGGGTCTCGGTATGGATATATTACTGGCAAAAGTTTCGATAAAATTAATTTCTCAAGACATTTACCAATCCCTGAAGTTAATGCCAGAGGTCTTAAATCATTCAACACACTGACTTTTTCTTTCTTAGGTATCGGGACTATTTCTGAAGTTTTCCAGATCAGAGGTAATCTATGTTCTTTCAAAGACTTATTAAAAATTAAGGTAAAAGCAACAGCCAGTTGCGTTCCGCACGTTTTCAAAATAATCGTGCTGACTTTATCTGTACCTTGAGATTTATTCAATTTTAGGGATTTAAAAGCTTTAATAATTTCTCTTTCTTTGAACACGGGTAAATCATCAGATATATTTGCAAGATGTTCATTTTTAAAATCTAGATTTTCCTTAGGTGTACTGTCAATATCAAATCTTGAATAAAAGTTGTTTAGATCATTAGAATAGCTCTGAGCATCACTTAATTCGATAGTTGTGTCGTTTTTTGAAACGCCAGAAATTCAGACCAGTTTATGCTGGAAAAGTATAGAGCAGTTCGCCTCTCGTCTGTTATCTATATCCCTCCACCCACCTCAGTCTCTCTCTTTCTCTACCCCTCTCTGTCTGTCTGTCTCTGTCTCTGTTTCTGTTTTTCCCTCTGGCTATCTCTGTCTATCTCTAGACTTCTCTGTCCCCACCCTCTATCTATCTGTCTATCTATCCGTCTTTCTACTTCAATGTCTATCTCTTTTCACATCTCTTTTTACCTCCGTTTTTTAACTGTTGTCTAATCTTTGCGCTTGATTGGAGAACCAACTGTCCCTTCTATATGTTTATGAGAGATGTCTGCTATTTTCACCCGAAGAAACATGAATCTTCAGTTACTATGTATTCGCTATAAGTGTTATAAAGTTGTTCCCACATCTCCTTAGAATTTCCACTTTTCGTAATCGCTGCATCAGCTACTTTCACTGCTTTTCAGGTAAAAATGGTTTACTAAGAATGCAATTCATGCCTTAACTTGAACTTCTTTCCCTGTAGTTTGCAATATTGTAACTACGTCTTTGATTGTGTGGGAACGATAGTTTAGGTTATTGTTTTAACTTGATGACACACAAGACATTGTTTCGCGAACAGAGCGTTTGAGTCGGAAGTCGGAAATAAATTCTTTAGTGTGTGAAAAAGCGCTATTTAAAGATCAATTTTTCTCTGTATTTTAAACTAACAAGAGTTTAATCATCTTTCAAAACAAAAAATGATAATTGCATATATGAAAAGCTTGACGTTTTAGAAGCCGAAAAATGTCTCGTTCAAACCAACAACGGATTGAAGGTTAAAGTTGCACCATCGGACTGATTTACTCTGGACGCGAGATAATGGTTCTGACCAATAATCTTCTACGTGGTTCTTACTGTTGGTGCAGAATCTTGAGGTAAGAGTGCTGTAAGGGCGTTTTTTTTAGGTACGTAATATTTTTACCTACTGTCACTGCCCCTAAAAAATGTGCGCAAACTGCAAGACGGAAGGCGGAAGAAGTTGGTGTTTTCCTAAGACTCAGGTGACCCTACTTTGATAAACATCAGAACCATTAACGATCAAACTTGAAACAACCCAAGCACTATAAAAAAAACTTGACGAACTGCTTTAATGATTGGGACCAGCAGATATTAAGGCACGCAAGCGGGTGCAATTTGCCCCTTTACCCAACTCGACATGCGAGACATTCAAGCCGTTTAGTCTCTATTTTGTCAGTTTGTAATGGAAACATCTCAGTCTGTTTTTTTCTCCAATTTTTTTCTCTGTTCAATTCTCTATCACATCCTACCTTATTTTCCAAAGAATCTTTATAATCTAAAATCAGAAGGAAATCTCAACATCGTATTCCAAAAATAAAGTAAAAACAAAGACAAAAAACAAAAGGAAAAAAATGATATCACAAAAGGTCTTGTGTAAGTAACTTAAAGATAAGAAAATATTTAAGCTGAGTCGATTAATATGAGCATCGATTTCGAGTACTACAGATTAAAGTCTTGAAAACTTTTGCTCTAAATTATCTCGCAGGTCTAGAGTTCTGAAATTCTTGAATCACATAAAATCATACTGATCGAGGTACTCTTGAAGATTTCTTGTTTCTGTAAAAAATTATATTTAACAATGCCTTTCATATCGAGCGATTCTTCGTGAAATGTAAAAGTCTTGCAACCAGTCAAAATGAGTCTTAAGTCGCAACTGGAAGATTGTCAAATATTAGTACCACAGAAAAGCTTATTTTCTTTACTTTCTAAGAAAACAAACAAAAAAGCTCTATCATGCTTCTGTTAGAAGATATACCCGTTTGAAGTCAGCAGGTTATGAGATTTCAAGAAAGTGAGAAAATAACATTTAAGGTTTAGACGACAATGAAGGTGTTGAGGCTTTAGCAGCATAGCAACTAAAATTTAGCTCATAAAACGTGAAATTTCAACATGAATTAGTTGTCAAAACTGTTTAGAAATGGTTAAAAGTCAATATCTAAAACGAACAAAAAAATTGACTTCTGAACACCCACTAAACTTAAGAAGCCTATGTCTCAAAACTAAGCCATTCGACGTACGACTCATTTGGACAGAATGCAAGACATTTTTAAAGTATTATGCGCTAGAATTGATTAATCAATATCTCGATGATACTTTCTGTTTGATCGAATAAGAACCAAAGTTGCAGGTTTTTAAGAAAAGCAAAGAGAAATTATTGGCGCAAAGAAGGCTCACTACAAATGGAAAAGAGATGAACATCGACAGAAACATATTAATTATGTGGCAAAAGAAAGCATCATCGCGGCACGTGAAAATCACAATAGTTTAAGTTTTTCATAAAAATCTGTCTTGGAAAAACAGGTCTGTTGTAAAACTTTATCAAGAACAATGTATACACATTTTCCTTAAACTCTATACTAGAATTATTAAGAATTTTAAAAGAAAGTATGATCGATATTCTGCGCGTTGTCTTTTGTAACCCCCTTCGTGTGGCTCAGGACCTTCAAGGTGTTCAATAGTATGACCACATAACCAAACTTTAAAAACGAGCAAAAATAAAGGATTAAAGGAACAAACCAATGTTGTAAACGAATCTAGTGCATCGTTGATCAATGTAGTGCTTCGCTGAGCAGAAAGATGCGTTCCGGAAATGAATACTTGGGATGAAGCGGGTGGCTTCCTGTGCCTTTAGTGTTTTCCTGTTAGGATTCGGAGACTCAGGGAGGATTATTTACCTCGTATAGTTCCTCCTCCTCCTTTCTTATTTTTAGCGCGATGTATCGTCC
>BMAT01007806.1:545807-560379 GCA_019649035.1 Elysia marginata | reverse complement strand
CTCTAGTAGTGCTAAAGGTCTCTAATAGAGACCTTTAGCACACGCACCGTGTCTCACTACGCGTGCGTGAAAATCGGGAAAGCATATTGAGTTACTATAAAAATAATGAAAACAGTTTCTAAAAATAGAACGTCTGTTCGTCTATTTTTAGAAACTGTTTTCATTATTTTTATAGTAACTCAATCTGCTTTCCCGATTTTCACGTACGCGTAGTGCGACACGGTGCGTGTGCTTTTCACGTACGCGTAGTGAGACATAGAGACCTTTAGCACACGCACCGTGTCTCACTACGCGTACGCGAAAATCGGGAAAGCAGATTGAGTTACTATAAAAATAATGTAGAGACCTTTAGCACACGCACCGTGTCGCACTACGCGTACGTGAAAATCGGGAAAGCAGATTGAGGAAACTATAAAAATAATGAAACCAGTTTCTAAAAATAGACCCACAGACGTTCGCGTCATACTCACGCGTTGCTGCTTAAAGTCTGTATTATTAGTCAAGTTACGTGAGAAAACGCATCACTTACTGCTTGATCATTCCTTTCTTCTCTCATCTCAGCTAAATGATTTTTTTTATTTTGAAGTACACCATCCCTTTCATTTGAACGGGGAAAACTACTGGTCTTTAAATAAAATCAATTCCTGTCAACGATGGATACCACCACGACGACTACTATAGGCCTACCACTGCCGCGCAGCACTACTACTACTACAACTACAATTACTACTACTACTATAACTACAATTACTACTACTACTACTACTACTACTACTACTACTACCACTACTGCTGCTACTACTACTACTACTACTACTACTACTACTACTACTACTACTACTACTACTGTTACTTCTACTACTTCTATTACCACTACCACTGCTACTACCACTACTACTACTACTGCTAATACTACTTATATTACTACCACCACCACCACTACTACTACTACTGCAACTACTAATACTGCAACTACTTCTACATTTACTCTACTACTGCTAGTACTAGTACTACTACTAATTCCAATATTGCTATTTCCACTAGTACTTCTATGAAACGGTAACAGTTTAATATAAATGTAATAAGTTTGTCAAGAAGTAAATAAAATAATGTAAGAATCCAAATACTTATAGGTAGTTCCGCGAGTTTTCCACGTATATACGCACACGAAACCTAGCTGCCGTCAATCCTCGGTCACAAATGCAACACAGTAATTGAGAACAGTATTTTATAAATTATAATTCACCATGGAAACAGTTTTATTTTATTCAGTTTATGACATACCTCCACAGTTACGAACTTACTGTGGAACTTCGGGTAAAAATCTTTGACACTTATATTGGAGAAAAAGCTAGTTTTTCACCAATAAATGTTTTTGTCCCATAGCGAAATTTGAGAGTACCAGTAAAATGGTGCAATTATTTATAAACAATGCAAAACAACCGAATAATCAATCTTTGCCACCGGCATTATTCAAATACCTAAAAAGTAAAAAAAAGCAGCATTCTCTTATTTCTCACCAAAAACCAATGCGTGGTTATTGACGAGTGGAAAAAAAGCAAAATTTTACGGCACCGCTGGCTGGGCTCTGGCTCTGTCATCCGCGCACATAGGAAACCAAATTCATCAAGGAGAACTACCCGGCGCTCTACACATATAAAGCTTAGTTTGCACCAGTGGCTCTCTCTCTCTCTCTCTCTCTCTCTCTCTCTCTTTCTCTCTCTCTCTCTCTGTCTGTCTGTCTCTGTCTCTGGCTTTCTCTGTCTCTTTCTCTCTCTCCCCCCCACTCTCTCTCTCTGTCTGGCTCCCCTAACATTCAATCTACGTGACAACAGAAAGTTTTGTTCGCCCCGTAATGATTTCAGCATTAACAAGTGATTAAGTGCTCGGTTCCTCTGGTCCTTTGAGTAAAGGGGTGCTCTCCCATCAGTTACAGCAATCTTGTCCAAGATTGATCTTTCTTAGGAGATATACTGACATAAATTTTTCAGGCCTATGTCCTAGACTACAAGCATTCCTTCAGTTAAAATCAACGTTATAAAGAATTACAGTTAGTTGAAATGAAGCCTACTTTCCGGTGTGAAACATCCAGCACAAGCAGTCAAGCCTGGCCTCGAGGCTGACGATCGGCTTTGATAACGGATATTGATTGGTACATGGTGCGTGTGCACAATGGTGGGTGTAGACACTCCCATCTCTACCGGAGCATTAGGATGATATAGGACAGACCTAAAGTAAGTGCTCACATGGGAGGAAGTGCAATGCATGCATACTAGCCCTGTTAGAGGGTCGGTCTTTACCGTAGAGAACCCGATATGAATGGTTTCGGGGCAGAACGAGTCAAACACCAATTTCAAAAAGCTTAGAAAAAGGTCAATAACTGTTAAAACAATTTTTCTTCTTTGTCATTGTATTTGTATTTCAGAGGCTAGGCTTTCACAATCCGACCATATTTTTTTCTTCAGAAAATGATATCTCTAACTGAAAGAGAGTATGGAAATGCATCTCAAACTGTTAACAAATGAATAAGTCCTATTTTGCCCTGAAACTTTTCATGAGTATGTTTTTGTTGTTTTTGAAATACAACAGTTTGACAACGTAACAAAACAATTCAAACTGTCAAATGTATAAATTTAAACCAAGAACCACCATGAAGAACTCACTATATAATAACAAAAATCTGTCACATGGTTGCGCATACAATCACTGAAGACAAGCTATGTGTGTTATAATTATATCATGCACTGCATTCAGTTAGACTTTGGTTTGCTTCAAAGCCGATACGTTGATGATATTCTTTAAATCGCATTGTTGGAAAGTAATGTAGGGTTAATTGAAATGGTAAAACAAGACTTACTGGTTTCCGTTTATTCAGTTCTGTGATTGACCTTTTCAGGTAGCAACTAAATGACAATTTTTACCAAGTACTGCAAGTTCTTGTTGATTTTCAAAAAAATATGAAAGCTTGTCGTTAATATTTACTAAGAGTCATAGACTTCCATTCCAAATAAATAGAACTGTTATGTATCAATTCTAAAGGACTTTGTGATCGATTGCTTTATATTTTATTATCATTATAAATTTGCATCCCCACGGTTTGGGGCACTAAGTACATCTGGGGTGTTTTGAGTTATTGGTACCACTGTATACTACACATTCTAAAATTTATTTTGACACCAAGTTTATTTTAGATGATAAACTAACGATTTATGCAATTCAAAAAATTAGGTTTAGGTAACGGGTTTCCTGCTTTATCCGGCTATTACTCAATGAAGCATTAGGTACCTAGTGCCCCGAACCGTCGCGATGCGTCACAATTTTGATATCATCAGGGCGATTCATGCATTTTCGGTGATCTGGTCCGTTTTTTGCTACAGAATTAAAATAAAGCAACAAAGAAGATAGCGCCTTAAAAATGTATTGTTCTCTAAAGAAAGTTACATCATTGTTTCATTGACAGGTACATTACATCATTAATAGAAAATAGAGTTTAAAAAGCGTTATCGTCGACCTAAATGCCTTGTATTTATTAGGTATATAAGATAAAAACTTAAAACAAAAGATTTTTTTTTGCAGCCCAGTTAAGTCTGGCGATCGACTAAATGAGTTAGTTACATGTTGGGAAGTTACTTTCACCAAAAAAAGCCATTCAAAGTAGATTTATTGCTTTAATATTTTAATACTTAAAATCAGCGCACAAAAAAAAAATCTTATATTATTCTAAAAATATTGTAGTGTAATGGAATACATAGTGTTTGGAGCGGTCAAAAAATGCATTGTTCAAAATATCAACGCTTTGTGGTATGAACATTGTGACATCCGACTCATTCAAACGGTTTGCGAGACAAATGAATCCTTTTCCGAGATTTCAATTGTTTCTTTATAAATCTTTTACTTGTTTCGGGAACACCATCCTCTTCGCTAGGCTCACTGACTTGGCCGTGAACAAAACTACTACTTTGTATCATTTCAGGACACTTTGAGTGAAACATTAATATGACACTTGATGCTACTAAGTTATAATATAGCCCAATTTCCTCTGATAGGCCAGGTGTAGGGTGCTGTTTGGGTGCAGGCGGCCAGGGTTCAAAGGGTTAACTCCATCATGCGGAAAATAAAATCTTCTCTAACCACATGCACGGGCAGATGATGCTAGGTTTGGCTTCTGTGTGACTGTGCAAACTGGTGTTAACACAAGTTAGATCTTTACATGAACGGGGGGGTTTTCCCTAGCCCTAGGTTGACACCATTCTTTATCGTGCCTTTTTAACGGTGTATTTGTTTCTAAGCTGCTTCGAGTCATAACTATTTTTGTCTCTTCAGCATTTGATATCACGCTTGTATTTCTTTACTGTTCTGAAAATCGCTCCTTCTGTGTGCGTTTCTTTATCTCTCTCGCTTTATTGCTCCATCTCTCTGTCCCTTTTATCTACTGATGAGCACAAATTCACTTTACCAGTAATTGCCTGGTAGAAGATATAGACTTATCATTGATGATTGGTCTTTATTTTCAGCGGCTGCATGGAATGGATCCAGCGAAACTTGATTTTGTTGCATTTTGTCGTTTTGACGTAATTAGTGATAATGAAGTTTCCTTTGATATTATTTAGAAGCTGCTGCAGAATATTAGAAACTAATGGATAGACTGGAAATCGAAATCCAACCTAATATGCGGTTTATCGAATAATCAGTTTATACCCTAGTTACAAGAAAACCACAAGAAGAATGTTCATTTACAACCACTTCCAGTTCTTACTAATGCTTTTCCCTTCTGAAAATTTCCGCCCATTCAATCCGACCATGACGCCATGAAAAGCGAGTTTAATGCCAGGGTTCTATTGTTGTTCCAAGCTTGAATGGAGCAGCACTCAGTCACTCAGACCATTGAATCAATCGAATCAGCAATTACCGTATTGTAATGCGTGCCCTCGAGGCCATTTACCTTCACTTGACTGCCTTCAGGTTGGGGATATATATTTAGAGATTACACATGTCCCTGAAGTAGGTGTGGGTTCGGATCTAGACTCGGGTGGACTGTTACAATTGTTTTCGACATTTATCTGTTAACAAGAAAACCCTTCAGATTGGGGATATAATACTTATACCATTTTAGAGATTACATATGTCTCTGCTGGAAAGAACTGGAAGAGATAGCACAAGACAGGATGGTGTGGAGGACATGTGTTGGCGGCCTGTGCTTCCCGGGGAGCTGAGAGTCGAAGAAGAAGATAAGTCCCTGCAGAAGCAGCGGGTTCGGATCTTGACTCGAATAGACTGTTACGATTGTTGTTGACATAATGCAGTAAGAGCGGGTTCGAATCTTGACTCGGATCGACTGTTACGAGTGTTGTTGACATAATGAAGTAGGAGCGGGTTTGGATCTTGACTCGTATGGACTGTTTTCACTGTTGTTGACATGTATCTATTCAAATACACGGTATTGATATTTTGCATATTTCAGACCAGGTTCAATCTTTTTACAATACTGCTGAGGTAGAGATGTTGTTTTACTGGGGATGCGAGGCGGTGCTCTCAAACAGTTCCTATACAGTAACATTAGTTTCTGGGATCAATCTAACACGGTCTGTCGAGGAGCTGAGGGCAATATTTTTGTCGATTGTTCAACTCCGGTAAGGAATCACATGAAAGCCATTTAAAGATGCATGAAAGAAAACGTGATCTTATGAGGAATCACATAAAAGCCATTTAAAGATGCATGAAAGAAAGCGTGATCTAAGAAGTTGTCAGATGATCATTTTGAGATTAGGAACAACTTGTGACTATGGGGAAATAACTTGTGACTAAAATTACTAACGTTACGTAAGCTGAAAAAAATCCTGTTGGGAAACACTCTAACTGGAATGATGCCAGGGGTTTCAGAACGTATACTGAAACTTCATTTTATTTTGACTATGTTTTCCTATTCAGACAAAAATAAACAGACAATATTGACAAAATCGCATAAAGAAATCTACCTAAAATTTTCACTAAAAGAATTTATTCACTTCCTTATGAGAATTTTTTGGTGCTTAAGCGGGCGTATGTATAGAAATTTTACCTCCATAACACTGTAGAAGAGTCTTATAATTTTTTTATTTTCATTATGAAACTTATTAGTTATACCATGCTGAAACAGAGTAAAGAGTATTGGTATTATTAAAATGTGATAACAACGAAAAAGAGTGAAATACTTCAAATTCGATGAGTATTTTAGTGGGATATGAATCAAAGATTATGTGACATGATTATTATTTTATAAGCTTTTTATAGTATTTTTTCCTTGTTTGCTTTAACATTGTCAAAAAGAAGTGTAGGTTATGCAATGTAGTATGCAAAAATATCCTTGAGGAGTGAGTAGAAAAAAAATTTAAATAAATAAATTAATAAATAAATATTCCTTAAGAAAGAAAAACAGAACCTCAAGCAAAACTAATTCTAGTAGTACATGTATAATTATATTTTCCATGAGGAGGAGAGAATGTTGTGATTAAACTGGAACTGCAAATTATTCATTTACTTGACAGATACATAGAGTCTAAAAAGAATTTGAAAGCTTATTCAACTCCAGACATCCAGTGGTTTCCCATACATCTGAGTGATCCTACAACCTTTCTTTTACAAACGGCCGCTTTGTCTCTGTATAAAATTGCTGTGAAAGTAATTTAGAGGAGTTTATACTATCCAAAGTGCCGAACAAGCAGCTACTTTTTCTTGGTGGATTTAAAAAAAACAACACCTGCCTATCTTGCCCTAAACAAGTCGTATAAACAAGTAAGAACAGACATAATCATTTATTACTTCAACTATTATAATTATGAAATCATAACAAGGGCATAAAATGTTAAAATTTAGCAAGAACAAGCAAGGGAGACTATAAAGATAATTGAACCTTTTCCTGTATAAGATTTGTGTGATTAAGACCCCTGTCTTAAGATCGCTGTCGAGAGGGCTAATCTCCAACGGCTTACATGTTGTGCGGTTATAATAAAAATTGTATTCATTCCCATATTTCGATATGTAATGATGCTAAGTGTAGGTTGGTAAGGAAAATTAGTTTCTGATTTAAACCCCATACACGCACAAACGTTGAAAATTTTACTGCTATTTGAGAAAAAAAAATCAACAACAACAACAGCAATAACAATAACATTAATGATAATAATAATGATAATAATATTAACACCTGCGGAGTGGGGAGTCAGCTACAAAGCAGAAACACAAACAGAAGTCATCAAGGAAGCCGTCAACTTGATCAAAGACGACAAAACCATCAAAACATCGAATGTGGTTATACTCAAGAAAAGTTAGGTCAGTGCTGTAAACTTTGTAAACCACCAAAGATACTGAGCTAGACATTCTAATTCAAAGGCTGTTGGAGGAAAAAGGTCAGGATTGGGGAACTCAAGCAAAATTGAAGGCAATGAAAGGGTTGACAACTTTGTCAAACTTGGCTCAAGATCAAAGCAGGAGAAAATGTCAGTTACAAACAAAGAGATAAACACAATGATAAGGGCAGTTTGAAATGAAAGTTTGAAGTAGGGCCACAAAAATTGTGATGTCGATAATGACTTTTGCCAATTCAGCAGAAAGCAAAGAACAACCTTCTTGAGAACTGCCCATAACTGTTTATCAAACTCAAAGCACTTGTTCAGAACTTTTAGAATTAGTGACTCAGATACGTGCAAGTGCAAAAAAATCTACAACACTGAACAATTTCTTTAGGACTACTCAGTGTGCAAAAAAGACAAAAAAATTGATGAGTTTTCAACAGAGGCTTATACTAACCTATTTGGCTCACTCTTAGAACTGAAAAAAAAGTTTTTTCCTTATAACGGATAACTATGTATTCTTAAAAACTGAATAATTCCTTAACACGAACAAGAAGACAATTATAATCACACCTTATTATAACGGAGCTAAGGTTCAAACTGCCAGTATCTTTTACTTGGGTGTGTCACAATCGGGAGCTTCAAAAACATAAGTTTCAAATACAAGTGCCTCTATAAATTTACAAGGCATATTTTTATTGAGTTGAGTTCTAGGAGAGCTCTTATATAACATTTAAAATCTGAATCGGCGTCAATGTTTGGACCTAGATTCGTATACAAGCCAATCTAAAAGCTGGTGGGTATGTTCAACAGTTTTTCTCTTAATGTGTTTCAGAACCCCCACTGGCAAAGCAAAAAAAAATTTAAAAACTTATTTTGGTACACCTTTTCTTGTGAGTTCCCGTTTTAGGGTAGACTATCGTAGTGTGCGTTTGTTTACCAGGGTTTTTATGTTAAAAATTTGACAAAATGAAACGTAAAAGCTTACGCTTTAATATGCAGAATTCTGGAATATAAACAACGAATCATTATCACCATAATATTCCTATTTGCATTATCTAATGCTGCATTGGCAAAACGATTGATTGGTACATTAATCTTAAAATTGATTTAACCTTTACCTTTGTCACTACTAATGCCCCTATCTTCACCCACAGCATCCTTATAACCATCATCTTCATCACCAACTTACGTTTATATTTATTTGATTATTTTTATTATTATCATTATAAACCTACTTTCTGTTCAAGTTACTCTATAATTTTCATGAAAAGTATTATGATTTTAGATATGCTTCTCTCATTATTACTGAAACAAGATGTAAAAACTGGCCACTGTCTTCCTTCTGGCCCTTGTATGTCCTGATCTTGATTTGTTGAAAAAAAAAAAACTACGCGTACACGGCTTTTTTTGGTATGTAGGTGTGAGTTTTGAATATATAGCCCTAGGTATATGTTGGTCTCCTCATGGTTTTTTTCACCGTTCGTAGAAGGGGCAAGTTGGCTTGTTTCCATAATGCACTCTAAGATATATACATCAACATATGAAGCACACAAAATGATCTTTATCTTCCTGTTTTTATCTCGATTTCCTTCTCTCTTCTAATCATTTCTTCCTACTAATCTCTCGCCCTCTCTCCTGAACTGTCTGTGTCACCCTCTTGTTCGAAGAATAGTTTTCGTGGAAGTTTAACAGAAGAAAACAAGACAATCAGGAAAAATCAAACCAAGAGCAATACGCCGTCCATACAAAATATGTTTAAAATGTCTTTTTTAAAGGTTTTCAGCCATACTATTCTTGTTGTGGTTTTGCTTAAGCAGATTTATCTCTCCTAACTGTTTTTTCTTTTACGATATATTAAATGAGCATGCTCGATTTGGGGCATAAACAAGTGATGATACATAAAGCAAGATCTATATATTTATCTAATCATCAATGTATGGTATGGATTTTTTAAAAAGATTGACATTTTCTTCAAATTTCAGACTGGGTAATGTCTACTGTTATGTACTGCACCTGTTATCTATAAAGTCTATCCTTTAATTTATTTAGTACTGAATAATATTCTTCTCCGCTGTATTAAATTTTTTATTGTTATAAAAAGATGGACAAATAAAGAACATTTTTACTTATTGTATTACAGAGCTAGATCTATTTTACTCGTCGTCCAATGACTACATTACATGGTATTATTATTTTACCCAGAATCAAGCTTGTTGCTAGGGAAAAACAATATTGTAAAATCAGAATACAAAACTATACTAGTTGGAAATAATAAGACCTTAATCAATTCAAAAACTATTTCTACATTATTTGTATTTTATTTGAAAAAGATATTTTAATACAAAATAAAATCTGAATAATTTAAAAAAAAGAAGGCGAAGAAAAGATTTTAAGTAAGAAAAAATACGAAAGAAAGGTATAAAATTTTAAGAACTTGTAAACTTGCGAAATCCTTCACTCTTATATCTTCCTGATTTTCATCTCAGTGAATGAAACAGCGTTAGCTCCTGAAAAGTGACCCCATCGAGGGCCTTTGTTCGCGTTCTGAGCCCATTTACCATTAAGATTAGAATCATGGCAATGCTCATACCACCACGCCCCAGTATACTGTACAGCACAGTTTCCGGACCACTCATCGTTGTCCTGGTCAAAGGTCGTGAACGATTTGCCCCTGTGAACAGCTAGAGAATCTCCCCCGGCTGTCCCATCGTAAACTCCGAGAGAGATTGTGTACTTGTTTTGTTCATCAGCAATAGAAAACCTGTTGTAATGGGCATAAAAAGACTTTCCATTGTACTTTAGATCTATCCTTAGTTCATAGTCACCACTGCTGGTGATAGCGTGGATATTGTCATTACCGAGCCAAAAGTCATCATCCAGCGTTCCAAATCCTCGCTTGTAGTCCGCCCAGTTACGATAAAAGTCAACATTACCACTTGAGCGGCGCTGGATTATGATCCAACCGCCTCCGTCGGTGATAGTGTCACACAGGTATGGGACTGCTAGGCTGTCGTCAGAGCTGGGTTTGACTACAGGGTAAGGATAAGATGACTGGGTGAGTAGAGAGACCATCCCTTTCTTGCAGGTCTTGGTTGTTAGTATACCGGTTACCAAAAATGCGATTTCACTAGCATCAGTGACGTTTATATTGCCCACGATTTCTTCAATAGATGACCGAGTTACGTCGACACTTTTATTAATGTTTGAAGCCAAGTCTATAAAACGTTCTTCCATTCTGCCTTCAAATGAATCAAACCGGTCTTCCAAACTTAACACTGTGATGTTAGAATTTTCAAAGACCCGAGTAAAAAATAATCGTAGATTTCGATTGAGAAGTGCATCGCGACTTTCCAGTACTTGCTGAAGAGACTCATGATTATTTTCTGTTTGCTCTTTCATTGATGTTGCCAGCAACACTAGATTTTTATTGATCGCAGACACGTTTAAACATTGCAGCATCGAATCCTCGTTTATCTGATTGCCAGCTACGGTCGCCTGCTTATCGGATTTGATGCTGTTGATCAGTACCCGAATAGAATCATCTATAATATTAATCTTGTCAGAAATTCTCAGTGCAGTAGAAGCTGATGCATCTTTCATTTGAGTGACTTTATCCTCAAAACGCTCCAGTTTGTCTTCGATTCTGTTTTCAAGTCTTCTTAACTCACTGCTTACTCCCTTCTCTAGCGTGGATACAGAAGATGATGTTTCTTTTTCCAAAGTGTCCACTATATTTACCAACTCACTTAATCTATCATTGTAACCGTCCATATGACTTCTCATCAGCTCCATATTTGTGTTGAGTTCCTGAACCAGGTTGACAAGATGCATGGCCACTGCTGGAGTCCATCCTTGCTGGCTTGTCCCGACAGAACCTTGTGTCGATGCCTGCTGCAACAGGTTTGATGTTCTTACGACCTCCCTGCCCGAGGCGTCCACTGCGAGTACCTCACAAGTGAACCCAGCTCGGCAATCCTCTTGCTTGAAGAGTTCTACTCTTATAGTGGTCACAGAGGACTCGAGCCGCCCGTCCACCTTCATAGCGTTAGCCACACGTATCACTCTTGGCTGCTGAGAGTCCACATACGCTACAAGAATTGCTTCATCGGTGATACCCTGAGCTCTTGGTCCGTCAGTTTTATACACGGTCATTTTAGCAATCGAGATCATGGAGCTGATAGAGCTACTGGAGTCAGTCGATTGTGAACTGGCAGTGGTGTCGTGACTTCTCTCCAAACAGGTCAAGACACCACAGGCGGTGCGCTTCGTTTGCGTCGTCGGAACATCGTAGTCTAAGCTAAGCTGGAGTCCTGATTAAAAATAAAACCAGAAGTATGCAAACATTAGGGAAGTTGGAATGGTATTACTCGTGAAACGGCAAGAAATGCATTTGAAATCAATGCGTCACCAAAGATGTTGCTCTCAACGTTGAGCTAGATTGGTGGCTAGCTTTTATCTAAAGACTTAAGTATGCTCTGACTATTTTTTTTTATTAGCTGCCCCATTCTATCGCCTAATTACTTCAATGCCCGCCCGCTGTTTATATGTATCAATTTTCCAATTACCAGTTTGTACTCTCGAGTTGATTTAATTGCTGAATGCTAGTGGGTCCATATAAAAAAACAACTACGCATAACGTTTAAATCCATCTTTGTAATCCTTACGCGGTTAATCATATAATAATTTATCTTGTAGATAAGCTACCCATGCGAGTATGTGATGCTGCACAAAAATCGTTTACATAGGCCAAGTTTTCTATGTTTGAATTATCAATGTATATTTTGTAAAAAAAAAAAAACAATGTGGCTATTCGAGGCAGATGATGATCGCAGATCTAGATTTTAAGGTCGAATTTAAATTTAAATTTAAATGAGCCCGTATTGTTGTCTAGCAATCATAATTTAATTTGGGAAAGATCCTTTTCGACATTTTAAATCTGAATACACTTAAAGATTTAGATTCGCAGACTAGCTATAATTAAGTTTCTAATCTAATCTTCCCTCACAAGCCAGTCACAACTGTCACCCCTTCCTTCACATTGTCTAATTTATCAGAGCGCCGACGGCTTAGTCGATTAGGGCGTCGCGTTAATAAAGTGAACGTCGAGGTGTGCGAATGTGAGAGGTTCGATTCCTATACTCGCCAATTTTTTTAATTCCCCAAAACAAGCGCTGGGCTTTTTTTTTCAATTAAATCAACTTGATTATAAAGTTTGATGTAGTTTTTTTATTTAACTGCTTACTCTTTTTCTTGCTTATATAAACGACCAACAAAGGCAGTTTAGTGCCTTTTGAGTGGGGTCGGGACTCTCATATAAGGATCGCTTTTTTTCCGCAACCAGTCCTAATCAATGGGATGTAACGTTGTCACCTTTACCTAAACCAATTGCATTATCTCAGCGTCAACCAGAGAAATTAACGGGTGTGTTACTAGTTTTCCTAATAGAGGAACATTTCCTGAGTATTAATCTTTCTCTTTTAGTGCAACATCATAAATGGATTCACAAGAAATGCCTTTTTAAAGAAATAGGGTACGAAAAATAGAAATGGAGGAAATTGCGTTACAGATTTACATTTTAGACGTTGCGTTTCATCATGAAGTGGTCGGGTCTAAAATGGTTTACTTCAGTCTATTTTTCGTATTTGCATCCGCGGAAGGGGAAGCATGGGCCAGGCAAAGCTCCATCAATTAAAGTTATCAGCCTCCTACTTCATTCTAGTTAACAATTCAATTTTACTCAGTTTTTTAAGCCACTGGCCCATGTAACAAATGAACACACTGACTTCCACTTAAAGAACAAACTAAAGAAATTACATAAATGTCGAAATTATGTATACATTTAAAAGCTCTTTCACCTTGCATTCATTCAACGAAAGTCTATAACTATGAAACAAAAGTCATTCCTTACCTTGACTTTTCAGTGACAACGAAATGAAAACAGAAATGAAAATATATGTCTTAAACATTTTGTATTATACGACGCAGGCTCTAGCCTGAGACTTTAAGTAACTTCACTTGCTGCCCTGCGAAGCGCAAGTTCCAGTATGCAGTAACTCTATGCTTATGGACTGGCGCTCTTAGTCTTATACCAGCTGGGTGTTCTCCCTGCGCGAGATAAGCTCGGCCCTTCTAAGATATCAAATCATTTCTTTATGTGGTTGAGTTTTTACATGTGTTTAGACCTTGTGCTCTGATACGTGTTTTGCGTCCGCATTTTATGCTAACGCTCTTTAATGGCAACGTACTTATAAAAATCATTATGCCCCCCTCCCCTTATAAATATTTATGAGCTGTTTTTTTTCTTGTCTTTTCTTTTTAATTATGAAACCCTTCAAACATTGTTGTTGATCGCCATTTTCGCAGAATATTATATGATTCGGCGCTTTACCAAAAAATAAAACAAACAACTGTGGGATTTTTTCAAACAGGATCTTGAACGCAAAGAATACATTCGACAAATTGAGCATACTAACGCGCAGGTTTGAAAAACGCACAAAGCGCATATGGGAAAAAATAGAAATTGCATTTATGTTTTAGAATGGAGAAAATGCAAATTAGGTGAATGATACCCAAAGCTAACGTCTTTGAAAAAGGTTGAGGTTTTTGTCTTATAAAAACACTAGTGACACATTTTTAGGGATATGATAATGCGGAACTTTAATAACGGGGGATGGGGTGGGGTGTTGTTTGGTTGATAAGACGACAAGACGCCATAAATTACAAGGAAAGGGTTGTCGAAAAAAAAACGACACATGAAACGTAAGGCAAGTTATCTAGATGCGCGGTTTACTGACAGTGATAATGGCTGGCATGTGTAAAGAATGGGACGAGGGTATGAGGATATACGCGTCCCCGAAATCAGAGGATCTGTCAAACAGCGGTTACGTGTTCTTGAAAGAGTATTACATAGCTAGTCAGAACACACCAACGTGTGCATCTCATGCTTCAAAATTTTATAATTGGTGTTATTAGTCGGTGTTCTATATTATTCTGTCATTATAAATATACATAACATTTATATCGATGGCAGGCACATCAAACCTCTGATGTGGCGTCTTTTCCTATATTAAAATCAGAGGTTTTATGTGCCTGCCATCGATATATAAGGTGCTTCCGCATAACTATTTATTGTTTATAAAGCAAGGCTTAGTACCTTCCTCATTTTTAGAACAGTTTTTAATTTACTTTATCATTATTGTAGAGATTTTAAATTGTATGTGTTGTCACACTATTTTACAATG
>BMAT01007806.1:513678-527784 GCA_019649035.1 Elysia marginata | reverse complement strand
AAAAAAAAAAAATTACTAAAAAGAAGGCGCATTGCATTGTCGCCAAAAAGAAAACAATAGGTCTCTGTTAGACTATTACTGCTTTACCTGGGCCCAGCTGAAAATGGCACAAAGGAGTACGGGTGCCTCTTCTCAACATTCTCTGGCAAAAACCTGTTTGGGTCAAATTTCTGAGAATGTAAAAAAAAATGGGAAAAGATGGTTACACTTACGAACAGATCAAGCAGTGATGGTGACACTAAAGTTTCTTTGTAAAGTCCAGTTATATTTCCTTTTTTTTTCTTATAGAAATTTGAAATTTTATTCAATCTGCAAATCAGATGTTTTAAAAATGTATCTAAAAAAATTTTGTACAAGTAACTTGGCAGCAATAACAACTGAAGAAAATGTTATATTTCCTATTTTAATCTGTTTAATTTCAATAGACGCATATAACTGAAAAACAAAAACGACGAAAATAACATCAACGACACAACAACATTGACAACAACGACGAGGATAAAATAGTAAGAGCTAGTCTTGATACGCCGATGAACACAAAATTGTTTTTACTCGCCTCTTAAAATAACCAGCAACACTTAATATCTTTTCTGTTTTCTCTCTACTGTATTCCTTTTGTCCTGTGCTATTGATACACTGATATGACATAAAAAATAATTTACCTTTAAGAACGAACAAAAGGTTTAAGGGTACAATCGTACAAAGGCCGAACCATTTGGCAAAAATTTGCTTTTCTTGTTCATTTTTTTTAAAATTTTATATATCATTTCATAGAGTTACCCGCAGCTTTGTCCATTCATTGCTTCTTTAACACAAATTACTTAAAAAACACGAAAACAACATAGTTGTCACAAAATGCCATTTTATTTCTATTTATCATACTTTTGCGTGGGGAAATTTTTCCAACTTGTTTGTCGTTAAGTAGAGAAAGGAGGGCGTAATAGCGCAACTTCAAGTCAGTGAACCGATATATTTGACGTAAACATCCGCGCTGTAGCTAGATTAATGAGGTGATAAGATTACTATAATAACATGCTGCGCCGGGGTGCAACAATACTGAGGAAGTGCACCATTACATAGGATAGGGCGCATCACGCCTCCTGCTAAGGTGGTCAATAGAAACTGCGAGTGTTTCGCGTTGATTTACGGGGGTTTTCCTGCACACATTGCGTGACCATGACCACAAATATTCAATCGGAAGTAGCAATTACCTGTAGGAGGACAGGTTAGGATGCCCCATTACCTTAAAAGGAAATTGGGATGTATCATGCCCTTAAAAGGAGAAGGCTGTAAACAAGTTTATTTGGTATAAATGAAGGAGGGTTTCTGACCATTCCATCAGAGCAGCAGTAGCGATTACTGTGTTCCGTTCAAGATCTGTCTTACTGTTTGACAGAGGAGTCACGAAGACTCAGTCTGCTCACGGCGGTTTGAGCTAGACATTCTAGAAGACTTACGTTACTCAAGAAGAGGACGTACACTTGAGGACTCTGTGTTATTGGGTCACTGTTTTAAGTTTTCAATTTGTGAATTCTATCGGCTCTGGTGAGAATTGTTATTACCTGCTCCATATGGATAGATAATATTGGATAGATTCTAGGTTTTATATGTCATGAAATACAGTGCTCAACTTGTATAAGGCGCTTTTGTATACATGGTAGCCTAGTCCTACCTTATTTATGTACGATTCAGTGTTTCTCGCCTTCTTCTTCTGGCGCGTCGTCAGGTACTGCTTCTATTTCGATCGCCCCGTCATGCCCGTTTAGATCTAGTTCGTCGTTGTGTCGCCTCGATTACTTTGTGTTTTTTAGTAAATATTTCCTGGTGTGCATACATGTTGATAATATTTCCTTTCTTTTGTTAAGGGTTGGTTTCTTCTCTAAAATGAAATGCTTTTCTGAAAGGCACAAGTTGCATTTTTTTTGTTTTAGTGGAGTAAGCCGCTGATTTTTCAATAATCTCCCATGAAATTTTGAAGTCCCTTTTATTATCTTTTAGTTTCCACACGTGTTCGCTGAGAGCCGTGGCCGACTTTTTGTGGGGTAGTCTGAAGCTTGACATATGCTGGTTAAATCGCGTCTTAAATGTGTTCTCTGTTATGCCTATGTAGGTGTCTATTTTGTTGGTGTTTGTTTCTGAAACGGTTGCTTGGTAGACTAGGCTTTGTTCAAGACATTTTCCTTGGAGGGGACAAGATGGTTTCTCCCTGCAGTTACACAATTTGTTTGTACTGGCTTTATTTGAAGATTTTTTGATTATCTGTTTGTTGTGGCTGCTAATGATTTGTTTTATGTTGGGCATGCAGCTATAGCTGAGTTTGACGGTGTTTTTGTTGACAATTTTGTGTAACTTGTGGTTTGGTGGGAAGCAGGAGTTGAGGAGGTCGAAAAACTTTTTACCGGTATTTGATGAGGTTCCTAATTAGTCAAGTACGTTACCCTCTCAACCAGGTTGCAACCTCCAGTCACACAAAATATCACACTCAACTATACTATATCAGAGTCAATAAGTGTCTATGAACTTGTGCTGTTTCTCCACGTGTTGCGTCAGGTACAGTACGTACTAGTAATCCATCAATCCAGCTTGGTCAGTACTAACGTAAAACCTCCACATCAAAATGTTCATGTGAGTTTTACAAATTTAGTGAAAGAGCCGAAAGAGGCTGGGCTATAAGCTGCAAGCAAGATAAATCATACCAAGAAGCAATCACTGTGTGCGTGTCCAGAGCTGGGACAACTATTTTAAAGAACAGAACATTTTAAAGCCACTTATGCTAATGTGAATATAATATCTTGTTAAAAGTATTTGTTTTGAAACTCACATGAACACTTTTATGTGGAGGTTTTACATTAGTACCGACCAAGCTGGATTTATGGATTACTAGTACGTACTGTACCTGATGCAACACTTGGAGAAACAGCACAAGTTCATAGACACTTAATGTTGACTTTGATATAGTAGTTAAGTGTGATATCTTGTGTGACTGGAGGTTGCAACATGGTTGAGAGGGTAACGTACCTGACTAATTAGGAACCTGTAGTAGAACAATTGATTTCTAAGTTTCATTAACTTTCATGTTGTTTTTTTTTTATTTTTGTTACTTTTAAGTTTTATTCCTTTTGATGGTTAATTTTGGTAAATCTTGTTAATTAGTGTTTAAAGTAACATATACATATTATAACTGTTCATTTATAAACTACGCTATACATCCATTTAGTTAATAAATCATTTGATAGCTTGGAAACTTTTACAAATTGTGTTTTGTTGGTTGCATTGGAACCGTCACATTCATTACAGTCCCAAACCTGTTACAGTCTGTGTTTGTGGTCGGCGTGATTACTTACCCACATTGCGAAAATAGTCTGGCATTGATTTAAATGCCAGGTTTACAGAAGAGTAAAAAATGGCGTGTGTCGCGCTTTGTCCTGCAATCAGGCATAGTTCATACGTCTTTCTTACCAAGGAATCCGGCCAAACGGCAGGGTTATGGTGGATGTTATAAAGCACGCAATTGACCAAGGTACCAGCAGGCGCTGTTTTGCCATCAATCTCCGTGTCCGCTGTGAGAATCCTCTGAATAAAAGGCACAGGCGAATGCAGTCGCATGGCCTCTTTGATTACCATCGTCAGGTATGGAAGCCTCGGGAGGTCTTCCCTTCAGAAGAGTGAACATATTATGAAAAAGGTGAGACAGGATCTAACGTTTCCGCTCCTCAACCGAAATTATCTATATCAAACAGAAGTTATAGCTAGCCCTTCTAATCATTTTGGAATTGGAATATATCTTAAGAATTCATCATAACACAGGAAAATTATGGTGCATTTTTATCCCTATATGGCTCCTCCTACCCAATATCTTTTCCCTATGTGCTGACGTGAACAGTAATATTTCCATAATTGACTCTATTAAAATTGCTGTTGTATCTTCGCATGATGTTGTTACAATTTCTTATTACTACTACTACTACTACTGCTGCTGCTACTACTACTACTACTACTACTACTATTATTATTATTATTATTATTATTATTATTATTATTATTATTATTATTATTACTACTACTACTACATGCACTATTACTACTACTATTGTTGCTGCTGCTGCTATTAAATCTAAATGAACTACTACTACTACTACTGCTCCAACTACTATTACTACTACTGCTACTAATAGTAGTGTAGTGGTAATGATGTTGCTGCTGCTGAATTTTGAACTACTTCTGCTGCGGCTATTAAAACATGACTGCCTCTGTTGCTATTATTAATTTTTACTACAAGGTCTTTCTCACCATGATACGTCTGGGTGATCTTTGTGTTCAAGCACGGAGTCGATCTCCTTCTGTATCCGTCTCTGTACCTCAGGGTGTTCAGCAATAGAGTACAAACTCCAAGAAATGGCGCTGGAAGTCGTGTCGTGGCCTTGATTGTCAAGAAAAATAAACGCGTCAAACCTGTTTGTATTATGTCTGCCTTGACAGATATGTAAAAGGATTTAGAGTTCGCACGAGGAGTAAACATAAACTTTTAAAACGTCTAGTGAATGACCTTTAAAAACGACACAAGTATGTTTGTTACAGATTTGTAGTATCTGTAGCTGATAATAAAACTTTTGTGTGAAGCACAAATCAGGCGAATGTTTAGTTTTGCACACAAAAAAGCACTAGAGGATTTCATGACAAGAAGATCTGTAACTTAAAGCAGTTTTATGTGGATCGTCATGACGTTTCAATATAAACATGAATATTTGAGTAATTACTCTAATATTTCAGTAATGGCAAACTACCTCATAATATCGTGTATGTCTAGAAAGTAACGGGACCCTGCACCTTGTTTCCTGGCGCTTGTGTCGAGTAAGGGAAACTCTTCCTTACTTTACCTTCTCAATTAGAGGCTAATAGTTTTATCATTTTTCGTATTTTTTGTACTTTGTTTCATTAACGCCGAAAGATTTTTAATTAATCTGTGCTATTCCAGACAGACAGCTTCAATTGGTAAAAAAAAAAGAACCACCAAAAATACTCTAACACCCTCACCACCCACACACACACACATAAACGTTGTTCAAGTCCTTGTCCTGGATAAAAGCATACCCTAGCGCAGAGAGGCTGCTGTAGTGATCACACTCTAGTGGCGGCTAAATTTACACGTAAAGTGATTGAAGAAAGCAGAGCAGCGGTGAAGAATTTTTAAGTAGACCTAGCCTTAGCCTTATAAAATCAAGCGCAAAAATTATAGAGTCTCTACAAAATAGATTTGATACCTTAGGAGAGGTAGAAAAAGTACACCAACAATGCGAATCTTTTAAAACAACAATGATTGTAGTAGCAACTGAACAAGTGCAAGAATCGAGAGGAAAATAAAACAAAACGAAAAAAATGGATGGCTGAAGATATTTCAGAGCTCATTTGGTAAAGAAAAAAGGAAACACTTTACATATACATGTAAATCAGAAAAAAAGATGTGACAGGGCAAAAGAGAAAAGATTATTTTTTATGACAAAATTAATGTAGAGACATCAATAAATATTATAGAAGTTCACTACCGACAATTTAGCAGCTGATCCGCCTAGTGTCTGGCATTATGGAATTTGTTCTAAGTCTGGTCGGCCCGGTGTCAGGATAATGTGACTGGGTGTGGTGTATGCAAGCGCTCCTTACATCACAGTGTGGCAGCACGCTTTTAATTGTCCCAAGCGCCGTCTCTGATATAACCTTGTAGTTGATAAGAGACTTTAAAATTCAAACAACCTAACCTAACCTGTTCGAAGTGACGTTTTGTTCTCGCTCCTGGCTAATAATAGTACGCTCAATTTAGTAATAAATAATAATAACAATATTAATAAAGAACACTTATATAGCGCTTTTACAAAAGGCTCAAAGCGCATAAGTCAACAATGACATTGACATCTTTTCAATATATATTCGCAGAACAAAATGAAGTTAGGACAGATACATTTGGAATAGGTGCGTTTTTAACCTTTTAATATATTCTCTTTTTTACCTTTCCTCAGGCGTTTAACTTGTTCGGCATTCTTTTTGCTTGTTCACAGAACGAGTTTCATCTAAATATTGCCATACAGTTATAACACTCATGTTTCAACTTTAAAAAATCAAATCATGATCAACTGAAAACTAATGATTGAAAGATTTTCGAGGTGTGAAATTAGCATTTGATTGTGCGATGGCTGCCTCCACTATTTATTCTGATATCTAAACTAAAAACTAGTGTTTCTGACAAAATATGTTTGCAATCTAAGCTGAGTAGACATAAACTGAGATATTTTTAATTAGGCAGGTTCTCTTACCTTCAAAAAGGAAAGTGTCTACCTCGTCTCTAATCTCTCTAAACGTAAGACCATTTCCATTCTCATCTTTAGCAGTGATTAAAATGTCCAAAAAATCCAGACATCGACTGCGCTTCTCTCCCGTATTTCCCATTGTTTCGTGTTGCTGTAAAAATGTTTTCAAAAACCGGATACAAATAGGCACAAAAAAAAATTCAAAAGTTAAAATAATTCCAATCGATACATCTTCATAATTATGAAAACCCCTAATTTTTTTTCTATAAGAATCAGTGTATTAAAGTCCTAAAGCAATGTTAAAAATCAGCTCCGATTGAAAAAAACTCCGCAGTTGCTTGCTCCCAAACCCAGAAGGAGAAAGGAGGAGGGTTGAACAAGTGGTCAGCATCCCCTCCCTGGTAAAAAAAAACCGTCACAGAAAAAAAGAACTTATTCGATTCTTGGAAAGGAGAAGTTACTGTGTTGGGTACTGAAAGCCAGGATTGGGAAGCTTCCATGCAGGCAACCACATTACCATCGGGACCACTAGTGTTATTTGAACATTGGACATGAGGAGCATGTTTGGAAAAGGAAGACAGTATAGGTACAACTCAAAGAATTGATTTCCACACAAACTTTTAGTTTAGGAAATTAGAGAAGGGGAAAGAAGAATGATGCTTTAAATAAGAGTCATGGCACTCTACTAAACGAATTGCTTAAAACGAACACACGAATGAAAACAAAAAGATGAGGAAGAGCCTCAGAAAAAAGTACAAAAACTGTAATCCCGCTGGCAAATAAAGCACATGATGCTTCCCTAAAATAGAAATCTAAGACAATTATACAGAAACGTCAAAATTCTGTCAAGAAAATTTAATACTAGTATAAACAAACCAATTAGAAGATCGTAGAAACAGGTTAAGAGAGCGTTGTGAGAAGCTCTTAGACAAGGTGGAACCAGGGAATCCATCAGACATTCAGACAGCTGCCACTGATTTGCCCCTTTTAAGGAAAAAATCCGTAGAGCTATCAAGCACCTTAGAAACGGCAAAGCTACAGGTCCAGATGGCATTTCAGCAGGATTGAAGATTGCTGCTGTCCATCCCAGGCGTAGTGCTCAACCGAGTATTGTTAAACAGGATAAAACATGATGTCGATCATTAGTTAAGAGATCAGCAAACTGATTCTCGCAAAGACAGATCCTGCAGGGACCAGCTGGCAACACTATGGTATGCCGGCAAAGGGAACTCATATCATCCGGAACTCGTTATGTGGGTATGGCCTGTAGAGTTATCCATGATCAACAGGTTAATGATGCTTTCCAGGTGAAAGCAGGAATGATGCAAGGATTCCTTCCTTCACCCCGTCAGTTTCTGCTGGCATTGGATTTGGGGATGAAGACGTCAACAAGAAAGAAAACAAAATGGTACTCAGGGGACCTTGTAGGAACAACTCGGCGATCTTGAGAGACGAATGAGCCCTTCTCTCACACTCACAACAGGTGCATGATAAGACCAATGTAGTCGCTAAAAATTCTAAAAGACTTGGACTGATCACCCATATTGGAAATAGCAACATGCTGGAGGTAAACTCTGCCACCTTACTAGAAATCAAAGCTCAAGAGTAGGTGTGAAGTTTTGCATACCTTGGCAGCCAGCCTAATGGACACAGGAAAGAGGAACGGATACAATTGTGAGAATCTGGATAGGCAAGGCGAGGGCAGGTTTCAAACAGCTTGAGAATGTTTGGAAATTCTTTAAGCTGACTAGAGGGAAGAAGTTTAGAATTCTTAACTCATCACTCTAGCTAGTTTTGCTGTTTAGGACCAAAACCTGGATATTTACCCTTGCAACAACGAACAAGATACAGGCCTTTATGGCGGGAATCCTTAAAAACATTAGGGTAATCAAGAGGCCAGAAAAGATTAGCAACAAAGAGCTGTGGCAACAAATGAGACTGAGGCCGATTAAAATATAGCCATCGCAGAGGCGGTAGAGGTGGATTGGGCACATGCTGCGAAAACCAGTTTCCAATTCTACAAGACAGGCCCTTGCCTGGAGCCGACAGGTAAAGAGAAAACGAGAAGAGCCTAGAAACAATTGGCGTCGAGACCTCGAAGCGGACACTAATGAGCTGTGTCATTCGTGTGGACAATTGGAGAGCCTCGCCAAGGAACTGTCTTGATCTCTGGCTACTGCCCCACACGCACGGGATCAAAGGTCTAAGTAAATAAGTGATAAATGGTCTCCAGAAGAAGTAGCCTGCTATGCCATCCGAGTTTCCTTGAACCATTGGATATTGATGTTGTTTTTAACGTTTTTAAGTTGGCGTCATTTGCAACAAAATGCTGCAGTTTCAAATGATGGAAAACTTATTTTTCCTTCATTCTTTTTCCTAGTGATGAAGATTCAACTAAATTTAAACGACTAGGCCAGCACCTAAAGATAAAGAATGTGAATTTTACCCTTTCGTTGACTTAAGCCTTCTGGAGTACTCAGTTTTTGCGTAAAAATCCATGACAAAACATTTTATAGGCGGTTATCTAATAACGCCACAATTTTTCAACTTGCTCTAACCATTCATTTAACAGAAAAAAGGGGGCATATTATTAACTAGTACACACCAAGTCTGCTTGTCGCTTTTTGATGATCGTTTCCGCGACTTGATGAACATACTTGCACTGTTTGAAGAAATTTCTTCCCGAAGGCGTCAACGAAAATATAAAGTCGTTGTGAAACCAGGGCTGGCTGAAAACAACGGAAGAATAACAGAGGACATTGTCTCTTGTAATTATAAGAACTCAGACAAGTTGCTACTTAACTTGATGGCACGTTTTGAAATTATAACAGCTTAAAATGTGCCGAGCATTGCACGTAGATCATATCTTCAAATATGTTTTGAGTTGATGCTACGATTACTTTTTTCATAAATTAGCCGAGGGTGTTAGTATCTTGCAGTGATGAGAAATGGACGTCAAGAGTCAAAAATATGACAGATTAGATTTTTGGCTTTATATAAAGGGTGCCATTTCAAACATATGATATCCTGTTTTCATGATTTTGACACTTTTTGTAGAAATGTATAATTCTGTAGTCTGAGTCTTTTCAACTTTCTAAGATATTGTCATGTTGTAGGCGTAACCACGCAGTCTCTGACTTAAAGATACAAAGACAGAAGAAGAAAAAGATACCACAGTTCTGTCCTTTCGGCATTTTTTCTGATGGAATAAAATGTATTTCGTCTTTTCAAAACATCCGTTCATACAAGTATATGTTATTGTTATAACATTTAAAGCATAAGCAAAAACACCATCCTATTGTTATAGATAGACATAAATGTACCACGCCAGAAAGCTGAGGCGTTTGAATAGTTGCTTTGTTGTAATGTATCTGAGCCATTAAATATTACTGAACTAAGCTGTGAATGAGATAAGTATCTTCAATTGTTCTATTCTGATTCAGAATTATAGTCACGGGCCAAGCCTCTAAATGTCTCTCAGATTTGCTTATATTAGGTACTCTAAACCATTTTTAAGTATTCTAAATTTAAAAAAAAAACAACACCACTGCATTATAGAGCTTGATAAGACAGAAATAATAACACCAATTATGACCCAATATCTTACAAAATAAGAAAGTTACGGAGTTTTGAATATTCTTCTATTTTTAGGGTGAACATCTAGCTACTTAAATTGCGTTTTCGTTTACGACAATGGTACCCAGAACCTAATCAAAATGACCAAAAGTTTGCCCTATACAAATTTTGTTAAATATAGTACCCAAATGACCACTCTCAAATTCCTAAACCATCACCAAGGGACCAAGTAGGATATTGGTGTCAGGTTGACATACTCACAAAAACCGAGCCACCATAATATCTGATAGAATGTTGACCGCCTTCACGTATGGGTGTTTATTCCTGTCGTCAGGGAAGAAGGTTAAGTCATCGTGACAATTACTTTAAAAGTCTGAAGAAAACTTCAATATAAAATCTCTTACGCCCTCCACAGAGTGGTTATTAGATCTTATGAAGTGAAGCATTTCGACAAAATAATTATCTGCACTCATTATAATAAAGATTTGAATACAATACTTTCGTGTGTGTCTGTGAGTAGTTGTAGGAAGAGGGAGGGGTTCATTGCATTTTCAACTAGATTTTTTGCGCGGTACGTACGTTATCAATGGACGAAAAACTATCGAATACATTGATTTATTTATTTCTTCCATCTAATTTCTCCTCGACTGGCGTACTTGCACTGGCTAATATTTGAGTTATAAAACTAAGAAAAAAGTGCAAGTAGGAATACACGTGAAACTATCTACTTCCTTGACATTGTAACGCTAACAGTAGTGATAAACTACCCTTAAACTAACAAGCTTTGTAAAGTATCACTTTGCATTGCAAATCGCTTAGAACTGTAAATAACTGAAGGAAACAAAACATGTTATATTTTTCCTCAGTCTTACCCAGGCAACTGGCAATCTGTCTCATAAGACATGGAACACTTGAGGATAACATCCAAGCTGTACATGGCCACATTAGAGAACACCCGGAAAGACGAAGCTGTATTCGCCGCCTTCACAAACTTTTCCTTTGGAGATCGCGTTCAAAAGAGACAAAAATCATATCTTCAGGGTTTTACACAATCCGGTGGCCAAGACTGTCGTACAACGTAGTGTGTGTGTGTGTGTGTGTGTTTTTTACCGACTCTCAGAAACAAACCAGTTAAAAAATGGTTACATATGAAGTGAATAAAGAGTGGTTTTCCAAAGCTCAGTACATAGATGTATTAATCATTGCAATTTCGTTGAAATCAGAGTTTCACCCCTTACATGATTCTTGACATCGAAATAACACGAATAATTATACCGTGTTTTCAACCAAAAGTTGGTTAAACACCTCGAAATATCACATTACTGTGTGTATTTTTACAAAGACAAAGGCGTTGAAATTAGAAGTTTGTTTTTTTTTTATTATTTTCTCTAAAGCTTGAAAAATGCATTGACCGAGTGTTGGAAAACCGATATTCAATTTAAATGAATGATGAAGCTGTGGAGAAAAATGGGTTTAACTTAAAATAGTACAGTATAATATTAGCCTAGCTAAAGACTAAAAAAACATACCTTTTAGTTTTGTTCATTTTTTTCTCGTTGTAATGTTAACATAGTTTAAGAATCTAATTTTTTTTATTGACACCAGTGTAACAATTAAACTGCCTCATCCATGTTTAATTTAAATGCTAATGAAGCACGCTGCTGTGACTCATAACAAGGTGGTTTTGAAATTTTTAATATTTTATTTTCAATTTTAGAATTGTTTCTTAAGCAAAAAGATATAATAACCGCGAGAAATGGTGTGTGTGTGTGTGAGAGAGAGAGAGAGAGAGAGAGACAGACAGACAGACAGACAGACATACAGACAGACAGACAAAGAAAAAATGGTACAGAATTTATAGCACAAAAGCTATTTATAAAGATTATTAAAATATCAATCGTTGAAATATTTTTATTCAATTTTTTCCCTTGGGGGCCAGTTAGCAAAGCAAAATGAAAAACATTTAAACTAAAGGACTTCCAGTGAGACGGGTGGTAGGATTTTTATTTTTAAAAAGCACGAGATTGGAGTATGTCTCTCTTTAGTTTAAGTTAACAATGAATTTTGAACTTGTTTCTACAATTCTAGATCCAGTGAACTGCCCCAATTAGCACCCGTCACTGTCCTCTGTGTAGCCGCACAAGCCCTCTCCCCTCTCTCCCACGAGCCCTTGCCAGGCCACTGGACCCAGGCAGGTGAGCATGCGCTGTACGGCGTGCACGCAGTGTCTTGAATCATGAATGGAAACAAAGATCGCCCACTCACCCACTCACCCACCCACCTCCGATTTTCTTCTTGTCTTTCCCAAGACTCATCTGGGATCTCTGTATCTCTTTCCATCTGGCCACGAGATGTTGACTTAACTTTGCGAAAAAAAGGCTCGAGCCAGTTAATGCGAAATAAAGTTACTTGTATAAAGAAAAAAAACGGGACCTTACGAGGTGTTGACTTTAACCGACAGTTGACTTCTCGCGGATTCCACTGTAAAAAAAAGGCCTATTCAGTCGTGAAAGCCTATCCGGTGTCGCCCGATATCCTGTTTGGTTTGTCCATAACACGGCACAGATTTCTACTACTATCACTACTAGTACTACCACCACTATTACTACCATCGCTAGTAATACTGTTACTGCTGCTATTTCAACTACTCCAACCGCTACTACCGACACCACTACTACTACTAGTAGTACTACAACTACATGTACTACTAGTAAAAGATAAAAAGCTACTTCGACAGTTGCGAAGAAGAGAGGGAGAGAAAGGAGCAGGCATTTCATCCCAAAGAAATGGGCAAATAAGGGAACAGGAACATCAAGAAAAGAGCTTGTGTGTGTGTGTGTGTGTGTGAGAGAGAGAGAGAGAGAGAGAGAGAGAGAGTAAGTAGCTGAGTCGACATGTAAAGATCACTGGTCTACCCTGACCTAGGCCTATGGGACTGTTCAGGACTAAACTCTCGTGTGTGGAAAATTCAAAAGGTGGGATCACCAGCGAACTCTTCTTTGGCAATGTAGTTTAGTCGAATAACTCTCGTGCTGAATCTAAATCTAAAAACTCAGCATTGCTCAAGTGAACTACTCTTAGATAATTTTATAAGGTTCATGGAACAGTCCCTTTGAACTGAGTGAAAGTGAAACCGAGGCAAACGCTAAGCAAGGAAGAGAGAAGCATTGCCGGTGAAAGCTTGGTTATGGAGGTCAAGGGTCAGGGGGGTCTGCGAGAGAAAGCCTATTAGGTAGACCCCCGGCGGGTTCACCTAATCACTTTCTTTTCTGTCATCACTTTTTATCATGTTTGCCGCGAGTCTTCTATCAAATTATATATCAAAGTTTCTCCACTCACCCATCGCATATTATTGGCTATATTTTTACGGGGTTTTTTTATTTGGATCTTTATCTACATTTTGAGCGTGGGTACTTTTAACAGTTTCTCGTTATTAAAGCTCAGCTCAAACCAGTTTCCAAGATTAATGCTATAACGTTTCGATAATGGGTCTAGTTAGGTCAAAAGAACTTTATACAAGCTTTAGCTTTGGGGTCATCTCTATCCCCATAAGGCCATTCACTATTATCGCTTTCTGTTTTTGTTTTTCTCATTTATTTATTCTCTTGAATCTCCTAAAGCATCTCCCTTGCCATTTGCAATCACAGTCATGTACGTATGTGCCCTCATGCCTCTAAGTGTGCCTCTCTATATCTGTCTTGTTTCTCTTTCTGTTCACATCCCCATCTTCACCAGTATCTCTTTTTGAGTTTCTTTTTGTCTGTTTGACTCTATCTCTTTTCATCTCTTTTTACCCCGTATTTTCTCGGCACTTTGGTAGATCTGTACCTAGGCCACCACAATACAGGCCCGTCGCACCATCGTGAGTAGATATCACAAATCTCTATATCTTTCTATAAATTTCGAGAGGGTCGGCCCGCTCAAATTGAGATCGACTGTGTTCTAACGTTATTAAAAACTCAAATAAGATACATGTAGAACAGTTGAGCCCTTATGCTCAAATTCGTTAACTTCTCGCTGCTAGTCTTCTCCTCACGAAGGCTTGGATCTGTATCCTCAGCTCATAGGAGATGTCCGGTCGATTCACATTCTCAGTCTTTACCCCAGACTTGAACAGAGCAATCTTAGAATCCGAAATCTCCAGCCTGCGGCTGAAGAGTGCCAGGGACGGTATATCTGTTAGGACTACTTATCACTAATAAATCAATATAAAGTTAGTGTATTGCCTTTC
>BMAT01007806.1:502751-513572 GCA_019649035.1 Elysia marginata | reverse complement strand
TAGATATTTTAAAATGCCACATCTACATTCAACTGACTATTTCAACCAACTCTGCGGTTGGTATCGATATTATCCTACCAAATACGACATTAACTGCTGCTACTACTAATTTCACTACTACCAATACTACTACACTACCACCATTACTACTACTATTACTACTACTACTCCCTCTATGTAATTCTCTGCAAATGAAAACCTATAATTTTGCAAAAAAAATTTTCTAACCCACAATATATTTTTCTACGGTTTTTTTAATTACAAAGAATGCTGAAGAAAATATTATGTTGTATAAAAATGAAAAAAAAACCAAGTGAACTTGTGAATTAAATTAACCATCCGTGGTAACTATGTAGGGCTATCCAAGTACCGGTACACAAAATCATGTTTTTTTGCTTTTGATGGGTTTTTTAAACCTTTAAATCACCCTTAGATTATTTCAATGTCCTCAGTATAATTTGGTTTTTTTTCACTTTGAGACAATGGCATAGAACCTAGCGTAGATTTAGGGTTTCGAAAACTTATATAGTCATTCTTAGGCAACAAAGAGTGGCGTTTTAAAAACAGTAAAAAATATCCAGCTACGCAATCATCAGTTCCTATCCAATCCAGTAAGTGTAAGTGTGCCGCGCCTTAAAAATAGACAGACGGCATAATTGTCATGTTGTATGTAGAATTGTCTCTTGGGACAACAGGTTTGAGTTTACTCAATGGATCGTTGTTACACTCTTGGGACTGGCTCTAAATACAATTTACTCGCCTTAATTCGATGCCCGACTGTAGGCAGCGAAAGTTTTTGTTAAAACCATAGAGGTATATGATCCTCTGCCAGTCCAAAATGGTATATTGATTGAAAAAAAAAATAAGCCGTAGAACTTATGTAAAGCGCGTATAGATGTAGTGAATAAACGACTGTATGAAACGCTCTTTTCTTCGAACGATTAGTCTTACTTTAAAACAAGTTGTTCCCCAATGAACGTACCATGAAAGTTCTTGTCCATACCCTCGAGAGATACACTGCTCTGGAAGTTCAGAACGTATATTGAATGGGAAAAGGCCGTTGGGAACTAACATGAAACGCTTGTAGCTTTTAGGTGATTAAGGACTCTGTACAACGGTTCTTTATTTAAAGGGTTAGCTTCCCTTTGAAACTAGTTGGCTACATATGAACGTACCACGAGAATGTCTGCACATCTGTTCTTTATGTCCACATACTGTTTGAGAATTTCGAAGTGAAAGGCAGGTGTGAGCAGCCGTCGGTTGCGGTACCATTTATCTCCCTTGCTTGTCAGGAGGCCGTCGCCGATCCAAGGGCGGATGAGGTCGTAAGTAAACGGACCTTTCGGTTCTTTGAATAGAGTTAAAAAATATTAGATTATTTGTAAGCAATACCACACAATAAGGGAAACTAACTAATTTTTAAAACAATGATAATGAACAGTGCCATAAAAACAGCGACAAAAGTTTTAAAAAAAAACAACCTTCATTGCTACCATCACCACAAGTGCCATCACTAACTTTATTTTTACCACTACTACTACTACTACTACTACTACTACTACTACTACTACTACTACTACTACTACTACTACTACTACTACTACTACTGCTGCTGCTGCTGCTGCAGGTGCTACCACTTCTACTGCCACTCTGCTGTGAGCGCTACTTGAATTTGGAAAAGTTGTGAAATAATTGCTGATATATGAAGATGAGTTGAAAGTTTTTCAAGTTTCTTTAGTAATAATAATAATACTGAAGTTATTTTCTAGCGCCTCTATCTACATGTAGGCTCGAAGCTCTTTACAACAGTATATCTACCCAAACAAACAATGCTGACATAATGACAATTTTGTACAAAACATAATCCAATAACAATACAAAACAAACGGAAGAAAAACAAAAGGTGCATGTACAAAATTAAAGAGAAAAAAAAAGGATATACATTGACCATCGGTAGTCGGATACATTTCTTGACATAAACTAATTAAGGTCTTCATATAGCGTGAACAAATATGTTTTCAATAGGGTCTAAAACTGATTTACCGACGTAGCCTCCCTGATAGAAAGGGGAAGTAAAAAGTAAAAAAGTCTGTGAAATGGCTGGTTTAACACTTTTTCAAGAGTCTGTGAAATGGCTGGTTTAACACTTTATGAAGTTTCTTTAGTAGAGTAAAAAAGTCTGTGAAATGGCTGCTTTAACACTTTTTCAAGTTTCTTTAGTGGAGTGAAAAAAAAGTCTGTGAAATGGCTGGTTTAACACTTTTTCAAGTTTCTTTAGTAGAGTAAAAATGGTCAGTGAAATAGCTAGTAAAACACTCGAAAGTAGAGATGTGTTAAAGGGTCAGATGGCTACCTTCCAACATTGGCTCAACTTCTTTGTCCATTATTTGGTGGGACTAACTAGATCTACCCCAGTTTCGTAAACCGCGTGAGATCCTGAACCATGATTTACGGTTAGTAAACAACCTCGTCTTGACATAATGGTTATTACTAGGGAATTCTCACATGAAGCCAAATCAGCATATTAATGTAGGCTTCGTACATATTTATTTCATCTAAACGAGGCAGCTGACAAGCGATTCAAGGCATTGCCCAGTTTATCGACGAGCATTGTCATTTTTTAAGATGATTTTATACAGGTTTGGATTGGACCTAATCCTTTAAATTCTGCATTAAAGCTCGTTTCATTATCCTGTTTAGAGTTAAAGATATGCCTCGGCTTAAATTTACAACGAAAATCCCACCATGATCATCTCAATAGCACGGTCGCCATGATCCTACGGGCTAATTTTCCTATTTTGCTGTAGGGTGTGCGTGGTGTTGACATTCCCTTGACTATCCCACATTTCTGTATTAATTTAGCTCACTCTTTCACTTTTTTAAAGTGTTTAAGTTCCAAAGGCAATTCTTATTCTCTTAGAAGGTTTTTGGGAGTTTTTTACCTTAAAGAGAAAAACTTAAACACAGCTTTTTGCTTGTGACGGATTTCCAATGGAGCAGCTATTTTCAAATGACGCCATTTCTTTAGAAATAAAGAAATAATTGGTGATTTGAACTTATTAGCTCAGAAATCACTAGTAAAAGTAGACCTACAATTATCCACGAATTATTCAATTAAATTGATCAAATGAGTATGAAAATGCTTGCATTACTTTTAAACACCCCCTCCCCACCCCTTGTAGAAATATTAGGAAAGAAAAAGGGAATCATTCTAAATCTGTTTGGAACAAAATCTTAACATTCACCTCCCCTACCAGACCCGGAGGCATATTTAGATTTAATAGTCTGTGGCTAGTGGGTGACAGGTAAACCCTTACTGCATTAAGAACCTTAAAGTTGCAATTTTTTTTTAAACCAGCAGTTTGGAAAAAAATTCATATTATTATTTATAAAAAGCTTGGCTTTCAACCAGTGGGTAGCTAAAGAGTATAGTTGCAACACGAAGGGGGAACAGTTCCACAAACCAGTGTGCTCACAAAGAAGCTTTTACTCACCAGAAGATTTGAGGATAATACTGATCGTGCTTGGGTGACTGACCAGTAACATGGGCCAGTTCATCATCCACATGACAGAGGAAGTCGGGAATTTGGTGATGTGTTGCCTCTGATAGGCCAGCCCTGCTTCGTCTGGCCCAGGGTACTGGTGTAGTTGTTTGGGTGAAAGTTTAAAACAAACGTAAAGGTGAGGTGAACGTTACAGTATTGTGAGGGAAAATTGAAATCAAAACTTGTGGACATAAATCATGAATTCTGACTTTTGAAGAAAATGGAGCTTCGAGAGAGAAGTAATTACAATTTTACAGCTGTCCTCTTTGCACTAAATGAGAGTCCTGGTTGATTGGTATGAAACAACAAATTTGTTTCCAATAAACCATTTAAACGGAAAGGGAAACTGGCCTTAAATGAATAATCGGCTATGAGTCGGTGTGATAGAGTGATGCGCCGTGAGTTCAGATGGTACCTTAGTTGGTAACGGCCTGTAGGGTAACTCATGTAAAGCGTGTAGAAGATTTTGGTGAGTGTAGTGTTGTAAAAAAGCTCTGGGTTTTTTTTCACCTTTATAGCGATTGCTGTCTTCCGAAAGGTTTTCTTAAGGGAGGGAAGAGTGAGTAAGACAATATCACTTTTAAGCAGCATTGTTTGACTCTACTGACAATATTAAAGAAAACGGAACGGTTCTGAAACACTTTGCAGTTGTAGAATTTTTAAAGAAAAAAATAACTTTGAAAAGGTTTAATCAGTAAATTAATTATATCATGCAAAGTACAATATTTCTCAATATCAAAAAAGTCCTAATTAAATATTTATGTACGACGGATAAACCGAGCTAAGCGAAATAAATATATCGAAGAATAGTTTTTCAAAATTAGCATTTCATGTCTTTAATGGTATAAAAATCAATTTATTCAAATTTCAATCAAGACTCAATGTCTGCGAAGCTTAGTAAAATAACCAAGAAGGATTACCGTAAAACCGAGTTAACGAATAGATGACTAAGTAACGTATACAATAAATAAATATATAAACTTTCCGTACTCTCCCAGTAGGTGCAGGTTACCCTACATCTATTTGAGACGTGAGAGCATAGAGCACCAACAAAGTTTCTCCGAACATCCCAATCCTGGGAAAGCCATTTTAGCTCATTCCATCTTTTGTCAGTCGCCGATCTTTCATCGTCCACCTGACTGTCCTCCTCCATATACCCCGCGGTCTACACTTACCTCTTTTCCCCTGCGGGTTTCAAGTTAGTCCTACAAATAGGTGGCTATTTTTGCCCATTCGGAGTACATGTCCGAGCCATCTCTAACTCTTAGTTTTAACCTCCTCTACAATTGGGTTTATCCCTGGTCTTTCTGCTATCCTCTTATTTGTGATCCTATGCTCCCATCGAATGCCTAATATTCTTCTCACTCTCAGACGTCTCCCCTCAAATCCCCTGAGTCTGCTCTCCATCTTTTTAAATTTATTCTCCATGTTTCTGCAGCATATGGAGGGACTGACCGAACGTTCGACTTGGATATTTTTAGCTTTGTAATTTCATTTCGTATACAATAAATGATGATAAATTGAAGTGTTTCCAAATGTGTACGTACGTCAAAAAGGTGGCCAAAGATGAAACTGGGGGCGTCAGAGGGATACTTTAAAAGCATCTTGCGGCTCCGAATGTATCCTTTTACGAACACAGCCAAGTGGAAAAGCATGAAAACAAAACCGGCAAAGAGAACGGCGCCCACTGCGCTCAAAGTTAGTGTGGCCATACCCGAAGTCTTGTTTTTTTTTAATTTATATTCCTGTTTGATTTATGACTTGATTTGTTGTCTTAAAAAATAAGACTAGCTCCTGAATTACAAATTATGCAGCGCTGACCTTCCACTGAGATATGCTGTAATAAGTTCTATACATATGATTAAAGAAACACATTTGGTGACTTTAAATGGTTTTAATTTCTACAACTTGGGTACTAAGTCATTAAATCGTCGAATGTACAGCTTTCACATGTAAATGTATTGAGTGAATTTATTTAAATTAGCCAAAGGACAGTTTGGAGTAGACCACCATTTTAGTACAAAAATTTAACAGTATTTTTAAATTAAAATTATTAGCATTAAACGATTTTGCTTACCCAGATTTCGTTTGTATATCTTAATGATAGGTGTTAAAAAATCTTATTGTTTTTCTTAATTATTTTTGTTGTAAATATACTAAAAATGTACCTTTTTTGCACTGCTCCTAAGTAACGATGTAGAAATCAAAGTTTTTCTATCAAAAGTTTGATATAACAGTATCAAAATATATATGAGAAGTTTTCATGAAAAAAAAAGAATTAATTCACGTTTTTTAGAGAATTTATTGCTTATTATAGTATTCCCTGAGGTTACAGCAGACTTTATTTCACGTTTTTGTATCTACGGAGGTTTAAGTAGAGTTTATTGCACAATTTGGTATCCACAGAGGTTGAATCAAACTTCATTTTAGTGCAAACTTAGCTTAATTTAGGATAAAGTCAGAGGTTAAATCAAACTTTATTTTAGGACAAACTTAGCTTAAGTTAGCTTAAACTCAGAGGTTAAATCAAACTTCATTTTAGTGCAAACTTAGCTTAATTTAGGATAAACTCAGAGGTTAAATCAAACTTTATTTTAGGACAAACTTAGCTTTATTTAGCTGAAACTTGTGTCTCGTTTTAGAAAGAAAACACAGGAAACAAGCTGAAAAAAAAAGATTATCTCTATTGAAATGAACAATAAAAGAATAAATGGAATTAGTTTTTCGCGAGGCTCTCTGTCCAGCTCTACGATATAGTTTCCAATGGCCTTTCTTGCAAATCAAAACAAAAAAAAAGGAAAGGACTCTTGCTTTAGACATGAAGGTTATTACAATATTTTATATATGACTATTTAAACCTCTACCCGTAAGATTTCACTGATTGCTTAACGACTCTAAGCTACTTTCACAATAATAGTAAACGATATTGCAAAATCACGAACTCTACAAATGATGATACAGTTTTCATCTCATAACACAGAGCTGTCCACCATCACTGACTTATCAATGTGACATGCTGGACAGCAGGGTGGATGCCTTTAAGAGAGTCGAGTTGATAAAGTTACATCATCTTGACCACCTGTAAGTCTAGCAAGTTATCTTCTTGACCAGTCAAACTTTGACCAGATGACAAGAAAGGAAGAGGCCTATGAAACTTTTATTAGGTACATCTACGGAATAAAAGGGTCCGTGTATATTTCCAAATGATTATTGGAAAAAATGCCTTAACTCTTTATAAGAGTGCAATTTACTCACTCAAAAGTAAGATACAACGAATAATCCCGATGTGTTTAGCTTTTACTCTAGCTTAGAATGCAAAAACTTTGAGTATAAGTACTGTTATTAAGAACAATTCATGTATTGTTTTGAATCTGTGTCGATTAAGTACCCCTGCTGATTGACCGTTCTTTTTTCACTATTGACATCATATTTAGGCGTGCGCGCGTGAGATTGTGTGTGTACACGTGTGTGTGTGTGTGCCTTGTGTGTAATTTACGCATGCAAGCATGTGAATGTGAACGTTTATTTTCTTTCAAAGGTACTTTTTTTTATCATTTTTAAAGATATTATGCGCAAAGAGCTTTCTTTTTGAATGGGTTCAGCTACAGACTTGTATGCTAGAGCGCAATGCGCACTATAAATTCTATTTATTATTATTACTACTACTATTATTATTATTATTATTATTATCATTATGCATAAACAGACTTTTAGTGTCAGTTTGGCTTATTATTTAAGTTAACAATTTGTAGTACTAGTTTAAACATCAGAAAGAAAGGTACTAAAATATCGGGATTCATGGAAAACATTCACTTGTAATATACGTATCGACTAAGACTCCTAGGCTCATGGGTTACAAGCAGATAAGACCTGTTGTGTGTAGGCCTCTGAGTCTTGAGTCTTATCTGTCTGGTATAGAGTATGGATGTTACTGGAAATGACATATTTGAAAAGCTATCTTGCACGTTCATAATAACAGCCCAATGATATTAATCCACCTGTGTGGACTTTCGGAACATCTAAACAAAGCGAAAAGTTTTCAGGGTTGAAACCGCCTTTAGAGCTCAAAACAACATTGATTCGACCAAGCAGCGTTGTAGAGCTTATCTATTTCTCTTCAATAATCAATGGAGTTATTCTCGTCTAAAACTCGTTTTGTGTTACATGTATTTTTTTCGTATGATAATTGGTAAGGGAGAATTTTAGTCCTACCAAAGAGCTCTTGAATTTAAAAATGAAATAAATTTTCCACAATCTGAACGCTTTGTTCTTTCCCTTAAATGATATGGTCATCATATTTATGAATAGACGCTAAAATATCAAAGAAACCAATGTTGTTAAAAGTTCGTTTATTTAATAGATGTTCAACTTCACACAGAAGTATAAACACTTAGCGTTGATATTTTTACCTCAAAGTTTGTGTTCTAAAACTTGATCCTCTCTAAAGCTTAAAACAAGCCACACGCGAGATCAACACCATTCCGATAATCAAGTGTTAAAAAGAACTCGCAGAAAGTATGGCGCTGAGAGAGAAATTAAGGGACGAAGAGAAAGAGAGACAGGGGCACAACTATATAGACTGGGAACCACATGAAGGAATCACTCAAAGGGAGTGAGAGAGAAAATAAGGGAAACGGTGCACAGTTGGGGGGAAAATGAAAACACAAAAAGACATGAGGAACTTTTTCTATAAACTTGACGTAAAAGTGACAAACAGGAAAACAGATGGGCAGATAGATAGACAGACACGCGGACATAGAAACAAATGGATGAATGGCATGAACATTTAAACAGGCGTTATTAGGAAAAATATCGGGGAGAAATGATCCGAAGAACGACACAGGACTAAAAAGAAAGAGAGCGCGAGGAGGGGAGCTTGGAGAGACAGAGAGAACGACTGAGAAATAGAAAGAGAGAGAGAGAGAGAGAAAGAGAAAAAATGAGAGAGAGAGAGAGAGAGAGAGAGGGAGGAGAGAACGAGGAGCACACAATTTATTTAATTTATTTAAAATTGATAAACCTAAGTGTAATCATCTGATCTTGAATATTGAAATGCTAATCAATTGTACAGTACACTTATATGCCCGTCAGCAGCTGATGTTATCCAAGTTATATCAGCGATAAAGGCGCCTTTATCAACCGTAACCGCAGCATAATAAGATGTGGCTGTTTAGTTGGAGGTCAAATTAAAAGAAATATCTTCTAGACTATATTTGATATTAATATGTGAATGTGAAGACAAGTACGAAAGGAAATTCGTCAAATAGCTTTCTTTTAGGCAAACTAAAAACTCTCTTTTAGCTTGTGTTATGACAAAAAGAATTTCTAATGAAATTTCTAGTGAAATTAAATTCTGTTTATATATAACTTACTTTTTTTTTTTTAATTGACTTGCTTATCCACAAAGCTCTACTGCGACTCCTGTTCAATTTACTTTTAGCCTGTGTGCAGTTTAATCCTTTTTAAAACAGTGTTATGTTTCTTTTGCTACGGCTAAACATTTGTCTTCAAAGGTTTTTACTGCATCTTTATCAGTCTAAAGGTTTACCCCATGTAGTTTTTCTTTGACAAATGGGCACAAAAAGAAGTCACAGAGTGGCAAGTCAGAAGAATGTGGAGGCTGGCCACGAAATTGAACGCTTTTTTTCACTCAAAGAGTAATATTGCAATGTTGTCATGCTGCCATAACTTGTGAATACCTCTTGTGCATGTCTTTGCGCGTCGCTTTCTTCAATTCTCTTAAGTTGTTACTACTTTAGACATTAACACTACCTATTTCAGTTGGCTCTGTATTTGTCTTGCAGTGGTACTGTGGCGTTGTATACTTTTGAAATAAAGAAAAACTGGTCAACATTTACTTCCGAAGACTTGATTAGGGCTTGAACTTTAAAGGTAGATTTTTACCAGGAAAGTGTCATTATCTCGGCGCTTGGTTCCCGGGTCATACATTATGGACTTTGGGCGAGGAAGACTATAATGTATGCTATAATAACACCAATAGTAAGTGTGGAGTAAAAAAGCAGACGGTTGGCTAACGGGTCCCGGATTTCCTCATCTATGGGTTTCGTCCTCCTGAGCCGGCCGATAATGCATGGTCTCTATTATAAACCTATCTACTCTCACAGTGTATGGTCTCTATTATAAACCTATCTACTCTCACAATGTATGGTCTGTAGCAAGTTGCAGATAATTGACGAAGTCAAAAGGTAGTTAGATCTAGACATGAATGGTTTTATTTTCACTCAGTTGACAGAAAGTAAACAGGAAGTCGTGGTGGAAAAAAAAACAAAAACAATGACGGAACGGAACAATTTGGTTTGAGAGTGCGCTACAGGTCTCTATTATAAACCTATCTGCTCTCACAATGTATGGTCTCTATTATAAATCTATCTGCTCCCACAATGTATGGCGTCTATTATAAACCTATCTGCTCCCACAATATTCTCTAATGTTCTACACAGGCTTTCGTCAAACCGTGGGAGACTTAGTAGTGCAAAGTTTAAAACGTCGATTTTTTTATTATTATAGATAAGTGGTTTGACCTCACCTCTAGCAAGCTGAGATCTTGAGGATATGAAGAATTTCATGCAGCGCGCTTTAGACTTTAGGTGATGAAATGCCCAACAAATCTAATGCTCTATCTCATAATAAGTTGTATATCCATTATTCTCGACCATCGATCTTTTGGCAGAACCTGAACTTTCCCTAAAAAGACTTCCAGGTTGGCTATTTCCTCAGAGTGAGCATCTTTGAGAGATTCTCCACTCTTTTAAAGATTCCTAACCAAAACAAAACTGGAGTCTTTAAAAAAAAAGAAGATGCCCCAAATGCATTTTGCACAGTTTCATGGCAAACCGAAACGTTTAGGTTAACCCTGACAAATATTCATTCTAGATCATGGCTCAAAAACCTTGATAATAATTATAACAGATTTAGTTAAATACAGTTTTTATACTTGTGATCTCACGGTGCAAGTTTATTTAAATTCTCGCGATGAAATAAGAAGAACCTAACACAGCCTAATAAATCTGTCTTTCATTGAGTTATTGGGTGACACTTTTTTGCTACATTGTGATGTTTTTATGATTTTGTTATTGTTTTTGTTTTAATATCTAAGCAGGTTGTAGATATAGAAGCTAGATCTCGAGCGGATCGGCATTTGAAAAAAAATGTAAAAAAAAATGTGTAGGCCGAATTTATTTCATTGAACGCTGAAGTTCAACTTTAAATAGATCCATCAAATAAATACAGACTCAGAGGCGCGGGGGGGGGGGGG
>BMAT01007806.1:390629-406056 GCA_019649035.1 Elysia marginata | reverse complement strand
ATCTAGCCTCTGCAACAAAAAACAAAAAATTCACGTTCACATTGCTAGCAAGTAAGTTAGATCACTTCTGGTATCAATAGTTACGCCTAGTTACAATGGGGCGATTACTCCAGGCCATCACACTGAATGTAAACATGAACTCTGCTGTTGTTAAAACATGAAGTATATTTTAGCCGGGGTCCGAGTTAATATATGTTCTGACACCTGCCGTTTATTTCATGTGTTCATCTGGTCATTTTTTATTCTCAAAATCAAAGTAAAAAAATCCAAACTGTATTCAGTGAAAATTTGAGGCAAATCGGTTCAGTAGTAATGTCTGAGTAGGATTCGAAGGTGAATTTTTTTTTATAATAAGAATATTGTGAAATTGTGAAACCAATCTGTCTGGGACAAACAAAAAGCAGTATCTGCAGTGTAAATCATATGTGAGATACTGCATTTCATTTGTCCACGGCAGTAATAAAATATAGGTAACCTGTGCGATTTTGCTTTGCATTTATTTGTACAATTTATTTCCATACGATATTTTTATAAGGCATTTTTTTTTTACTCCCAGCAAATTCATACTTGAAAAATTAAAATTTTTTTTCAACATAGTCTAAATTTTTTTATAACCATTGGGACATACTGAAGACAGGTTGTCAAAAATGGCTTTTGTTGAACTTATAAAACATAATTTTTTTTCAAACTTTCAGCCTGTATTGGATGTTTTTAGTTCAAAGTTATAGAGAAAAACTTCTTTTTGACATTTTCCTTTTCAGTTGTGGAGGGTCCTGCAGATCAAGTCATTCGCTTGAGAACTTCTACACCTCTTTTCAAGTAAGTTAAATATATGTAGGTAGGATCATTCATGTAAAGATCTCATGCTAAGTGAACCTTTTAAAATAAAAATTAAACTATTTATGCAGATCTAAAAATCAGTACCGATTTCAGTATTTTAGCACCAGAATGACTACCAAAATATTTAAGTACTGATGTCAAACCTAAAATGCTATGACTTGGGAAAATATCTATTATTACTAAAATTGGAAAGAAATTATGAAGTTTAGGCCCATAAGATGAGAAGATCACTTACAAAGCCAAAATGCAGCAGGTCAGTAAAAAAAAAGTCAATATCTCTTTGGGTAAACTTATAACTTTCTCATAAAGTAGTTAATTCAAAGTAGAGACAGTTCAACTTCAAATATCAAGGACTTCACAACTTCCACAAGGAGCCTCCTTATATACAGGGATGGATATGTCTTATCTTTGTTGGACCATGTTCTTGTAGTGAGTAATGAAGTGCTTTGGAAAATACTGAAATTGAGATCTTTAAGTACTGGAGGCAGTTGTTTAGGGGTTGAAAGCTCTCTCCAAAGTTTGTGTAAGAGGTGAAACTACATTAGCTTCTGCCAAGGGTCTATCCACTTTGTTGGTCTGCATATACTTTTTGGTTGTCACTTTTTATGTCTCCTTTAGGTTAGTTACTGTTACCCTAAACCAATAACTGCTTTAAGTGTTTGTTTTTTGTTTGTTTTGTGTTGGGTTTTTTCTGGGGGGGAGGTTGTTTACTTGTATTTTTCATTGAATTTGCAAGTTATTTAAGCTAAAAAAATTGTATGCAAGCAAGAAATAAGTTCCTACATATGAATCAGATATTGAATTCCAATGCAAAGTCGAATGGAGATTTTTTTGGTTTTATGTATTTAGACATAATCTGTATTTCAGTGGTTGGAAATAGTGTTCATATTATTCATCTTTCCCAGTTTTTTTTATTTGATCTTTTTTCTTTGTTTCAGAGCCTATGAGCATGCATATGATCTTCTTGAAAATAACTTTTTACCCATGTTTCACCAAAGTGATGACGTAAGTTTGAGATGTTTTTTTACTGATGACTAATTAAGCTAGATATGTGTATATATTGGTAAACCAGTGCATCTTTGCTTGTGATACTGTTTGTTTTGAGGTTTGTTTTTTTTTAATAGGAAAAAGATGCTTATGGTTAAGTAGTTTTAAATCTTCTTTTTTTTTGGTCATTGAAAAAGTTTTTTGATAACTATTTTACATTGCGAATTAAGGTTGGGCGCTGAATTAATTTGTATATGGAAAACAACAACTTAAAATCTGTAAGGAGAAAATAATGGTTATAATTGTATCTGAGATTGTCTAGTTGTTCAATTATAGGGGCTTTTTTTTTTCATGTCAATATCCATTGTCACCAGCCTGTTTTACAAGTGGGTAGATGGGGCAGCATGTTTGAATTATTGAAACAGTCATATTAACTGTAGTGAGAAAATTGGAATGGCAAAATGTATGTAATACAGGACCTAAATCATTGTTTTCCAAGACATCTCTTAACTCACTACAAACTTGTCACATGCAGGCCTATAGGCTGTATGTCACAAAATGCAGATGCACCCCTCCTTAACATATCATCAAACTGTCCCAATAGTCTCCATTCCAATGGGCCAAAAGTTGGCACATCTGTCGTTAAGGTTTCTTGAACTATTTTTTTTTCATGCAAAGTTTCTGGGAAATATAGCCATTTAATCTATTGTGACATAAAAGACTAAGGTCCTTCACTTTCAGATTCTTGTTGATTTTCACCATAAGGGCACCTAAGGCCAACCCAATTCTGATTGTACAGATCTAGATGAAAAAGAAAGGGATTTACTTAATAGTCTAGAAATAGAATATAGCGGTTTGGATGAACCGATTGCTCGAAAAGCGAGTGTTTTATCGACCAGATCTAGATAGAGAACAAATGTTCAGAAGTGCTAAAGTTTTTTCATTTTTTAAAAATCATAGAAAGAAAAGTTAGGAAGCTATTGTTTCAAAATAAGAGGTTATCAAATTTTTGTTTTGAAGAAATATTGTTGGATATTAAAAAAAAGCAAGAAAAAGCTGAAATTGTAATTCTTATGAATTTGTAATAAATGCCTCTAAATTGTTTCAAAGGAGAGAATAAGAACTTGTTTTAGGCCTTTTATTAAGTCAGTGAATGCTGGCAAAAATAGGAAAATGAAATATTGAAAGATATACTCTTTAATGACATTGGCCCTAATTCAAAATTTTTTAACAGGGCTGAAATTGCTTTTGGGTGTCACCAATAGCTCCATCAACCAGCCATATGGCCTAGGCTTCTCACTTTTGGGAAGCTTATCTTATTTGCAATTTGTTTATTCTTTTATAAACTGTGAACAACCAGGGCCAATGAGACACAAGTCAAGAGTTTTGACAAGGTCGAGTTTTTTAAATTTCTGATAGTGTATTTTATGCTCTTTAATATGTTGAAAACACCAGCTTTTCAATACGCCGATAAATTTTTTAAAAATTTCTCTGGCTCTTCATCAAAACTAGTCTAAGCAACCTGCTTCTGATTTCCCCAGATTGTTTCATGAGTGTGTTAACGCTTTTTTTTTATTACCTCTCTTTAAATTTTTTCCTCATGTTGCACATAATTTTTCACACAGTATTATAACATGGTCTGCGGAGGGCGGCCGTCATCTCTGTCTCGCCAGATGAGTAGGTAAGTTGGTGGAACGAGATCGTGCTTTCTTGACTAGCTGAGTGATGTGAAATATTGCTTGGCTCATTTTGCTCGTTCATTAAGCTATTGACTTAACTTTCTGTTTGCTCCGTCAGTCCTATATATAGAATGTGTAAACATTTTGACATCAGGTTATAATTATATTTATTCGAAATCAGAAAAAAATTGCTTAGTATTTTTTTTAAAAGTTAAACCATTTTTTGATTTTGTTTAATATTATTTATAAACTGAAGTATAAAATTTAGGTGGGTTGTTTTAGGATTATTGATATCTTGTTTTAGCAAATATAGTTGGCTATTTTCTCACACCAGCTAGTAGGCATATGTAAACATGTCTATCACTGACTGCCTTATAATTCACTCTCTCTTTCATGTTATACAATAGAAAGTTATTTAACTTAGGTTGTTTGTGGTAATAGATGATCACCTTACTTGTTTAAAATTTTGTGCATTGCAAAACAAAAAGTAACATTTTGAGAATACTGCTGCTCTCATAGGCCTATTCTGTTATTTTTGCTAGAAGTAACTGTCTCATGTATGCAGAGTATAAAACTGAGAATAGTACTTACAGTATTTTCCCAAGTTTTGGAAATGACCCTGGTATCCCAAGATGATTCTTGTTTTTTTATTCTCTCTTACATGCCTTTTTAAGATTCTAACATGAATTGCAATTCACAAGTACATTTGTAAATGGCTTTTAAAAGCATGATTATGTTAATTTATACATTTGATATTTTTTCATGTGTCACGCAACCAGTCCAAATGAGTTGGGTGTCAAAATGTTGACATTAAAAGCTGTTGACATTTTTAGCACATCATTTTTCTGAGCTTCCAAAGGTTAAAAATTGCTTTTGAGAGTAAGAGCAATAAGAGGCAACTTTTAAAGAGTGGTTTTCTCAAACTATAATTTCTGACAACTGACTCATTTAGAGTGGTTAGGAGATATTTGTTAACGACAGATAAGTTAGCTTTGTATCAGACGGCAACTGACTAAATTCTTTTATTTCTTTATTTTCTTGTTTTGAACCAAGTTTCTTTATTGGGAAGAGTAACAGCCTTAGGTAAAGTTATACCTCCCTTCGGTTTTTTCACACCTGTAGGCATTTGGATAGTCTTATTCTGTCCCCTGGACGTTTCCCACTCCTGTTTTCTATGTTGTTTATTGGGTTCATGTTCAATATTGACTTTGATGTTTTAGTGATGAGTTAGATATCGCAAAGTGTTTGTTGGTTGTTGATTTCATTTTTTTTTACTTACTTACAGGTGGGAATTTTGATCATGTGGTTATTGATAGTTGTGTTTAAAACAAGGTGGCAAGAATGACTAAATAAGGAATTGTAGACTATACCAAACAAGGGACTAAAATGATAGAGGGAAAGACACCAAAAAAAGGTCTAAGGGACGTTTTTCTTATTCTTTGAAGAAGAATGGCTACCATCACAATTTTTATTGCTATCATGGGTGGTTTATAGGCCTACATGTTGAAATAACAATCGCGGATGATACGACTATACAGGGAAGATAACTGCATGTTGGTGGTGGTTGAAGAGTAAAATCTTGAGTGACTTTGGTCTATTCGAGATGCATAAACGATACTGATTTTATGTCTTTCTTTTTCTCAGTTACGAGTGGTACAAAATCATAAAAGATTTTTTACATTTTAAGGAGTCATATTATAAAGAGAGGCAAGACCTGTGATCCTAATCAAGGGTCTACCTATATTTGCAGATATCAGCTAAAAACTGCCCTGAAACTGGACATAACTAGCGCGACCTATTGTCTGAACAGTTTGCACCATTGCATTCAATTTTTGTTTATAATTTTGCTAAAAAGCACTAGGTAATGAGGAGTTTACTTTTATCGAATCATAGCACTCGTAAGAAAACATTATGTGTGAGAGTTATACTTGTTTATATTGAAAATGTTGAGGTACCTTCACTAGTTTAGAGGTTTTGCAACAGGTAAAATTGAATTTTTATAATTAACTCTAAGGTGCAAGGACAGTGTGCTCAATGGGTGTAACTGTATCTTGAAAACAACACTGGAACATAACAGGTTGTTGTCATTTTCTGGTTGTTGTTGTTTTTTTTTGTTCTGATATATTATGTATATGTATGTCAGTTAAATACTGTTCAAAAAGTATTCGTTATAGCATCAAAGGCTGTTTGCTTTTTAATTACAAGTCTTACTAGTGTCATTTTACTTTTAGCCTGTGCTGGGTGTGTTCACCCAAGCTTAATCCTGTATTAAGATATTTTTTTTTGTCATATTTTTAAAATCATAATAGATGTTCTGAAACTTTCTTTGTAAAATTAGAAATTTAAATATGGGCAATATGAGTATTGCAAGAGAACTTCATTGTAAAAGCAATAACCCCATTTTATGTTGCTTGTTGAACACATGTCTTCAAGTAAAATGTCACCTGCTAAAAATTATAGCAGCAGTTTCAGTGATCACTCACCACTATGACAAGAATGTGTTTACATCAAATGTACATTGATATTGTTATCCCTCAAAAATTCCAGACGTGAACTTGAACACTCATTTTTAGTATGCTTTTTTTTTCCGCTTTTTAGTTGTGGGCCGTTCTCTATCTTAGTTCTCCGCATGCATCTGTATTTCCTTCTTCTTGTTGTTATAACATTCTCTCAATGACAAAGGCTCATTCTGCAAAAAGAAATCGCTCCGTTTTTGTTTTTTTTTTTTACAGCATGGTAGAAAAAAAATTTTGTAGTAGCGTTTTTTTTTCTGTAGACTATTGATTTCATGGCTGTTTTTTATTATGTTGTTGTTTATTGTGATTAAAAAAAACATCTAGCTTTCTACTCTGACAAGGTCTCTGATATTTTTAAAGTTTTAACTCTAAATATCAACAGAAATAAAATCAAGCATGACTATGTCTGACTAAAAAAGTTAGAACTTCAATACTTTCTTTTGTTATCTATGTTGTAGCTTCATTCATGTTCTCCTTTGAATTGCAGTTGTTATTAAGAGTGTCAAAAGTTGAAGTTTAAGTTGATGAAATATAAGATTTTTTAAAATTAGTTCACTCTGTGTAGATTGAATGAGAAGAAAGATTAATTAATGCATTTTTGCTTTTATTGTTAAACATTTTTTCTGTCACTCTTGTCTTGTTTTTTTTTCTTTTATTGTAGAAAACTTGAAAACATGCCTCTCTTTATCAAATGAAAAAAGTCCTGGATGGAGGAAATTATGCATGCATAAATTTGTATAAATTATAGATATTGTAAAAGTATAGACTCCAAATTTTCTACCTTATCTCTTCCTAAATTGAGCATTCTACAGTATACACTCTGTGTAATATCCTTCGTCCGTTCATTGAAATGGAAAAATTCAGTCTTAATCCGACCAAAACGTATTTATCATAGGACGTACAGGATTTTTAAGGTTTTTGTTGATTTGTTCGGACTTAGATCTATAGAAGCAGCATTGAAGAAGAGTTTCCCTTCTCCTGTTGTTTTTAATGGCCTAAAACCAGAATTACATGGAGCTAGCAACACCTTGGCAACATTGTGCACGCCGAGCAGGATTCAAACTAATAATTTGTTAGGGGTGGCTCTTGTAGAGCATGCAATGCATAAAATACTGTATCTTTAACACTGAGGTAATTGGAATTATTCTGAAAAATTACGGTTTGGCATTTCCAGGTTAGCAAAAAGTGCCAAGGATTTTTCAGGTTTGATTAAATAAGTTCATGATGCCAGGCGCGCTTGACCAAAAGACACCCATACAGCTCTCTACGCTTTGAACTGACTTAGGATATGCTTTCTTCGTACCTTGAAATTGCATTCTAGCTATTTAAATCATATAAACAAAACTTTTGTTAATGTTTTTGAGCTTTGAAATTTAGCAATGATAGAGAGATTTTTTATGTGTACAAAATATCAGTTTTATGCCAGTTTTGTCTCTTTGTGCCAAATATCAATTAGAAAAAATTCTCGCAGTTTATTTTTTCATGATTTTCTTCCTTCTCTATATTTTATTCAAAATGGTGAATAGTTTTTAAATGAATAGTTGTAATGTATTATAACATTATTTTCCACTGAAATTAAATAAAATAGCCGAAATCAAAGTTTGAATTAAATCATTGGTGTTTTTTTTTTTCCAACTGGATTTCTGGAAGCAAAGGCCAAAATCGGGAGACAAAAATCTGGACGTTATCAAACTTTTTTTCCTCCTTAATGATCTTATAAAGTATGCCTCTGCAAAGGGTCTTGATCATGAGCAACTTTTGAAGAGAATGGCTACTTGATTTAGATCAAGATATGCCAGAAGTCTAGATTGTACAACTAAATTTACTTTATAATGTTTTTTTTTAAAAGTTGCTATGCCTGTATTGTTACCTACTAGTTTTACATATTTATCTTTTTCAAAGTTCAAAAGCTACTCTGGAAAAGTAAAATAAAAGTGCTGAGCTATAAAAACATTTTTTGATGAAGAAACTATTTCAGTTGTCAAAAAATTAAGATTTTTTAAAATATATATGTTATCTTTAATGGTGTCTTTTTTGGAAATCAGATTGTTCAATAAACTGGCTTTTTCTTTCTCGTGAGTCACATAACTTTGGAAAATTTTGTTGGTCTCTCTTGTTTCTTCCCCTTTTTTGTTGGTAGTGTTTCACTTTAGATTGTCGAAATTTGATGCCTTTTTGTGTCTTGCTACAGTTGTATTCAAAAGCTAAGATACAATTTTTTTATGTTTTGTGTGAAAAAAAAATTAAGAATTTGACATCCTCTTATGTTCTTATTTTTCAGATGCTTTTGTTAATCATTTATTATTTAGTGTATTCATTTTAAGAGATTCAATGGATAAGGTTTAGATTTTTATCTCTTTCTTCATTGCTGTTGTATAATGTGTGATATTTGTAGTATACATTACAAGGTATGTTGCTTAGTTTCAAGTCCCTTAGATCTCTTGAAAATGCATAGAAAATATGATTTTTTTATGATTTAGTACAGCTCTTGTTAAAAAAATCATTAATTATTTCAAGTGATGTAAACTTTTTCACACCAAGAGTCACCTAAACAAAGTCATGGTTTTATTAGGATTTGAAATAAAAATACAAAGTCACACATAGTTAGGATTTAAAATTAAAATACAATATCACACAATCTGTGTCTTTTTTTTTGTTATGTCTGTGTGAGTATTTGGTAAGTTGTAGTAATTATATTTTTTTTATATATTAATACGAATTCCTATTTTCTTCTCCACTTTAGAATTCCTAAGAAGAGAGACTTTACCCTGGCTCAGTTTGGTAACAAACTTAAGGATGTCTTCAAATCATCGGGTAAGTCAAGTTCCAAAGTTTGCTGACATTACAAAAAAATAAGTGGTTAGCCATATATGCATGGATACTGATCTAAGCAGGCCCAGTCTTGCCATAAAATATTTAGCATTGTGGCATATGAGTGTTCAGTTGGTCAAATTCATTTGGCTTTTAAGAATAGCTGAGACAAAGTAGAATTGATACTTATTTATGGGCTGGTCAATGTTAGGTCCAATTAAGCCTAGGGATTGCAACATTTACTTACTTACATGCTGTAATTGGATCTCTATCCCGATGACTTTAAATGTGAGTAAAAGAAGTCAGGACAAGATTTTTTTAGCTGTTAGTGGTAAGACTTCTATTTTATTTGTGGAGTCATGGTCTTGTATGAGACTTTCAGCTTTTGGACCGAGAGGTCCATGGTTTGAGCCCCTTGTTCGGCAGGTGGACATTTAGTCATTTCTTTACCGCACTCATGCGTTTAAACAAGTACTCTGCTGTGGGCATGGAAAGTCTTCCTAGTACGCTAGTGTGATGGGCTTTAATTGCTGCTGCTGGGTGGGTTCAGAAAATGGTTTGGTTGGTAATTACCTAATTGAGAACCCAGGTAAAGCACTTGAAGCATTTTAGCAGATTAAGCACAATATCAAAAATGCTTTGTGCTCTTTTTTTACTTTAATATGAGTGCAAAACTTAAGTACATTGATTTTCCTGAAGCCTTTATCACTTCAGAATGGCACTTGTGTAGTTTTTAGATTGTTCTCTTTTTTTTTTCTTAAGCCTTTAAATCTTAAAGTCAATCAAATACAAACTCGTTAATTTAAATCTTTATTTCTTTCTTCCTTACAAATAAATGCAGAACAGCAAAACGCTATATACGTTACAAGCGCTACCGTTTATTTTGTCAATTGCTGTCAAATCAGATTTGAGACAGGATAAATTTTAATAATAAGGCTATATAACATGTTGGCACTGGTCATGCCTCAGTTGAGTTTTCAAACTATTCTCAAGTAACTAAGATGAATAGGGATGCCAAATTTAGGGTTACATGTGTCTATGTTATGCCCTATTTTAAGGGGGGGGGGTCCAAATCATTTGGCATCCCTGTTTGGAAACCACTTAAAAAAATACCCATAAACTGCTTCATTAACAGAAGGTACAATTCATGATGATGCCTCAGTATAAATTTTCACCAGTCATGACAACAGGATGCAAGGAATAAAATTTCATTATGTAAAACCATTAATGTTTCAAAAACATTTTTAATGACTGCCTTTTTCAATACTTTCTGGACTTTGATACCAGGAAATACAAATTCTTTTATACACTGTTATTTTAAAAATGTATTACGGATGTCTTTATTTTTATACAGTTGAACCCCAGTCTCTAGTGAAACTTTTCACCTATAATCAATCTTTTCTAAGTTGAGTTTATTTTTCTCCCCATATGTAAAACACATCAGAGGAAAAACTGGCTAACACTATTGAAGCTGGGCTGGATGGCATTTTTCTCAACTCTTTACCAGTAAGTAAATAAAAACGAATCAAAGATTGATATCTTTAAATAAAGATGCATATTCAACATTTCTAGAGTTGTTTTAGAGTCATGTTAACAGCATTCATCGTTGCCTTTTTTCATTGTTTATATAACTTATCTCCTGTATTTGCTTAATAACACATAACAAATACTGTTGTTGTTGTGTTGTTGTGGGGTTGTATTTTTTTTTTGGTGGGAGTTTAGGCGTAACGGCTTTTATCCTTTTCTTAAACATAAATGAAAATAAAGGCTAAAACTTCAGTTGTTCTAAAAAATTGTATTTTGGCAAAGGGAATAATTTGATTTTGTAATGGGATATATGTATTACAAATTATATCAGCCATGTATTTACTTTATTTCTCTGACGTGATGTATCAGGCTCCAGAGAGCATGGATGAAGACATGGATGACGAGACTGGCTGTGCTGATGACTGCTCCATGCATGACCTGAGCTCCTGGCGAGTGACAATTCCTCGCATAGGGGCCAGGCCTGATCCAGACAACCCTCGCAAACAGTACTTTGTCTTCATTATCGATGTCAGGCGGGTAGATGTAAGAGAAGGTAAATTCTAGAAAAAAATTTCTCCCAGCTTTATATGGATAGTTTAAAACTTTGTAATTTAAAAAATAAAACCTAAAAGAAGATTTGATCTGTGTTTTTCTCACTCGTTCAAGTCATCAAGACTGTAACTATATATTTAAAGAAAACTAAGGTAAATTTCAATGGAGAAACTTGTAAAATGTATTCTTCATGAATAAAAAAGCAACACCTGCAAATGTATATTCCCAATAATTGAAGCATTACGTCTTATAGGCAATTTTTGGAGTAGGCAATCCCAAAGCCATTTTGCAAAAATAAAGCAGATACAGAGAGAAAGTCAGCAAGGGAAAAATAGATGACTCAGAGAAAGTCAAAACTTAATGGGGCCTTTTAATTTTTTTGCATTATCAACCTACTCTTATTTAGAATGTGTTTTCACTCGCTGTTTTGTTTTGGTTTTTTAAACACTATATAATTCTTTAAGACGTATATATTTTATTTTCCCATTCTACATATCATTGATCATTTTTTTTTTTCATTTCTCAGCTCCCAGGGAAACACAGGTTGCCAACAAAGGTCTTTGACGCAATCTTATCTTGTGCTCTTCCAATTCTTTCCGTGTCTTCTCTGAGTTTGCCATCTCCACCTGTTTCTTTTCTCCACTTCATTCTTGGTCTCCCTCTGGCTTTCTGGCTCTGTGGGTTTCATACTAAGCTATGTCTTGTAATGCATTGCCTTTGATTTCCTGAAAGTGTGCCCAATCCTTCTCCACATGAATCATTATGCTTTGTAGTTTGGTGACCATACAGCTTCGTTACGGTTCATTTATGTTTCCAATTAATGTTTAGAATATATAGAAGTATTAGCATGTTTTCTGTGAAGTTCAATTCTTAGAATGAAATTTGTTTGATTAAACTTTTTAGTATTTTATTTGTGTATTTTTTATTGTTTCAGATGATACAGAAAAATGGCAGTGGACTGTAGCAAGGTAGGGTTTCACTTGTCACTTGTTAAGTTTAAGTCCAGGAGGTTTATATGTTAACAGCAGCACTTGTATAGTTTAACTAATATCAAATTTGTATGCACAATGAAAAAGAAGAGCCTTCAGACTAATATTTTGTCAAATACAAAAAAAAAGAAAAAATATCTTTTTTCAACACTCTCGCTGCTGGGGTTTCAGATCTGGCCAGGTGAGGAATGTTGGCTTTCTTTGCACCCTTTTGAAAAAATTAGTGTGTCTTAATTTTTTACACAACAGTGTTGAAATTTTCTGTGATTATAAAAGTAGAATTGAAGTCTACAATACAGCAATAATTTTGTAATTGCATATTTGGTTAATTTTCAGTTACATTTTACATGTAGCCTCTTGGCGTGGACCTAGAAAAAAAAGGCTGGCTCAGGCTCATCCGACGACTGGTCACTTTGTTCAACAAAATCTGGTTCTATGTCGCTATCATCATAAGCTATAGTTTCATCAATATGAGATTCATCTATATCAAATCCTGCATTTATAAAATGATCTATAGACTCAACATCGTCTTCTTTGCCTAGCCATGTCTAGGTGTCTAGGTCAAACTGAAACTAGATCTAGATCTAGTTGAGGTGCCATCACAAAATCTGCTCTAACTGTTACAAGGGAATCATCTCAAATAACAATGAATCTGAAGAGAAATGTTAACCGCTGGCTGTTGTAGAATGTCAGACCGGGCAGTTTGTCAAGTCTAAGTAATGGGATATAAAGAAGAGCCAACCGAACCTTTTTGGGGCCGACTGTACCCTGCCTATGCACCCTCACCCGAAATAGTTCGGTAACGGCAGTGAGTGACTTATAGAGTGCTGTTTTTCATAGTGTTGTGACACAAATGGGGAAGAAAATGGACTGTAACATTATTATTTGGTTGATTTTATGAAATTATAATATTAATTGTTAATAAGAGGCAGGAAGAAATCATTGACCATAGACCTCATATAGTTATGAAGTTGATTTTGATTGGGTTTTTTTTACTGAATGATTTACCCCCCATTCTGATTCACTTCTTAGGCGTTACCCTGAGTTCTATGCCCTGGAGCAGAAACTCACAGAATTTCATGGTAGGCCAATTTTCTTGTTCTTGATGCAGTTTTGTCCTGAGAACAAAAATATTTGTTTTTTTAACTAAAAGCAAATTTATTATATGAGCAGGGTTTATTTTGTGATACAAGGAGAATAAAAGCCTATCAAATGTGCTTAACATTGCATTAGTTAGGATTCGGAAACTGCCAAACAATCTGAAAGGCCATAAGAGTTATAAACATCCATCTTTGTTTTTTTTCTCTATATATATATTATTTTGTATTCTTTTCATCTTTTTTTAAAAATTTTCTTAGCCTTGAAAATCTACACACAAAAAAAAGCTGTTGCTGTTGTTGTTTTTCTAATAGTATGTCTATCATCTGAATTGGGCATTTCAATTGCTATAATTGTATATGCTCATTTTTTTTTTATCTTTATTGGGAATGAGAGTAGAGCACAAAATTATCTTTCTTGCCTGCAAGCAAATATTCTTCAAAGAGGAAGTTTGTCAACAGGAACGATAATTTGCACTCTAATCCCATTCCCAATAAGGTTGTTCCATGAAATTTTTAAAAATTTTAAGAGTAGTTCTGCTTAGGGTTAAATTTAGCACTAGAGTTATTCAAATTAATAAACTACCTCACCCACAGAAGAGTTCGCTGGTGAGCCCACCTTTTGAGTTTTACTCACAAGAGAGGTTAGTCCTGAAACAATCCCCTATCAACAAAACAAGCTACATCAATGCAGATTCTCTATCACTTTAATTTGACAATGTTCACGCTTTTTGCCTCTTTTTATGTCATAATGTTTAGAGTTGCAACCTGTTTGTATTGTATTTTTTTCCCCACAGGAATTTTTAATGATTGCCAACTCCCTGCCAAAAAATCATTTGGCACTAAAAATCAAGATTTTACAGAAAGCAAGAAGCCAGATTTTGAAAATTATTTACAGGTTAAATATTGTGATGTTCTTTTCTTTTGTTTTAAGACTTACTGCCAAATGAAAACAAAACTTATGTTCTTAGGTGCAAAGATTAAATTTGGAGAAAAAAAAACATTTACTTTAAAACAGTTTTCTTTATTCTTTTTCTGTATATTCAAAAGCACAAATAATGTTTTATATATTTTCATAAAATTTTGATGATTTATAGTAATATTTAGTGGTAAAAAGCTCGGGAAGATAAATTGCTCTAACTAGCTACATGTTATAATGTGAAAACTGTGACATCTAACTTCTAGCAACATCTTTGAATTGGAAAATTGTTATGTCCAACTCATTTGAAGTTTTCATAACAATATATTGCACGAACAGAATGCTTGAGAAGTTGACATTTTCCATATAAAGTCAATTAATTTATTTATATTTTGTGTCAATATAATTCATAAGATGTGCATTTCATTAATTTTGTTGGTTTATGTGGTGCAAATACTTAACATTACTTTTCAACAATGCTGAATATATTATAGTGATAGATTAAAACTTCACAGTTTAAGTATTAAATATTTTTCTTAGATATTGTCTCTTTATCTAATATAAGCAAGATTAGGCAACATAAGTGCCTTTTATCTTGTTAGTTTGTTAGTTTAAAGACATAGACAGGCACTTTAATTTAGGTTGTATCAATGATAATGAGTGCTTGCTAAGATTATCATTTGGTCTTTGTAAAATGTGTGTGTATTGTTTGTCTTCTTTATCCAAACTTAGAAATTGCTGACCAAGCCTCAACTAAAGAGCAGTGAACTTCTGTATATGTTTCTAACATCTGAACATGAGTTTTCTACCAGCTTCTTACCTGATATCAAACTGGGTATTCAATGGGTGTTTTTTTTTTTTGTAAACCTGTTTAGAACTCAAGTATATGATTAAATTAATAATAGTAGAGATCATTTAGGATCCCTCTAGTTTCATAATCGGTTATGATTCTTGGCCCACTCAGTCATTCAGTTAAGCAATATTTTGAGTTAATACACATTTAAGCGTGATCTCAGAAAATTAGTAGGCACATGTTGTTGTTTTTTTTGTTGTTTTAAAACCTCTAAATATATTATGAAAATGGAATGAAAAAGAAAAAAAAGTTTTTATTTGAAGGACAAGGCCATTTATATTTATACTTGTTTTATATTGGGAGCCCTATACTATCTTTTTTAGGGTTTTTTTAAATAAATTAACAGGACTTCTTTAACAAGGGAAATTTTCAATTCATTAGACATGGAAGTAGGCTGAATAAGTTGTTAACCAGCATCAATTTTTTATTTGAACTTACTTTTTTTACTTTCTTGTTTACATTTTAATTTGAAAATAACTTAACTTTAGCATTTCCTGCCCTGAGGCATACGTATTCTCTCATAAACGTAAGTGAAACCTGATAATTAAAATGAATATAATCAGCAGTAAATATTTGCTTATTCCCCCACAGGTAAATTTGTCAAGTCAAAATTAGTGAAAGAGGTAAGGAAATAAAGCCAGTTTTTCTTCATTTCAA
>BMAT01007806.1:378613-389855 GCA_019649035.1 Elysia marginata | reverse complement strand
AGTTTTTAGTCAATTTTCAAACTTCAACTGAAGCAGCAAAACCTCGACCAAGGTACTTTATTAATTTTTGGGTTGTTTTTTTTTCTCCTAGGTGTTAAAGTTAACCTTTCATTCCTGATGTCTTATTAAAGGACTACTTTAATACTTGTTTGAGTGATATTCTTTGCACATTTTTTTTATTAGTATTTTTTTATCATAAAATATACATATTTTTAACGCTGGGTTTTTTTCTTTTGCATTAAAAGATTTTCTTTGTTTTGTTGTTGTTTATTTTTAGATACAGTTTTCAAAGTATATTTTTAGCACACTATAGTCAGCTTATGTGAATATTATGGTGTAAAAAAAATTAAGAAAAATGTAAGATCTTTGTGAAGAAAACTAATGCATTTTTAACTGCCTCAGAAATGATGATTCTTTTACTATAAATTTGTGACTTTTGTGACAAAAACACCCTTTTGTTATTCAAATCTACTGAAATGAAATTTCCATTCTGTTTTCACTAGATAGCCTTTTGTTGTTGTTGTTGTTTTTTTTGTTCTTTTCATCCAGCAAACTGCCTCGAAAAGGATCTGAAGCATCATTAATGTCAACATCCAGTGAGAAGGTAAATAACCTACATAAGATAATGGAAAAAAAGTTTTTATTAACTTTTTGTATCACATGAATTGCTTTTGATCAAATGAAGTTGTGGAGAGGACTTGTTTCCACTGGTTCAATGGGATTAAAAGTTAAATAAATAAATATGGTTAGAGTTTTCCACCGCTTAAAGGCAGTCTTATGACTTTACATATTTACCCACAGCAGGCCAGAGCAAATTCAACTCCTATTTCAGGGCATTACAGTACTACTGCCTGTTAGGCGCTCAAATACCAACATTTTACAAATTTCAAGCACTGCCCTAAGCCAGTACCCATTTTACAGGTGGATGGACTGAGAAAAGTGTGGATAAATTGCTTTCCAAAGGCAGTTACAACATGCATTGTGGTTGGGAATTGAACCTGCGAACCTGCGACCGCCAGATCACAAATCCAGCACGCTAACCACTGAGCCACGTTGCTCCACAAAAAAGTTACAACAAACACCAGTATTAAGGAATTTTAGGACTATTTTTGTTGCACAAGATGTTCAATATGTTCAGAAAAAAAAAAATTCTTGAAAACTAAACAAACTCTTTGTTTAATATGCTCTTAGACTTGCAAAGCTGCGGGTCACCAGTGTCTGGACGTCTTTAATAAGTTAACTTTGTTTGTAAAGTTGTTAACTTTATATTTTTATCTCTGTTTTTACTTTTTATCCTCATCATCATCATCTCCTTGTTTAGCTTATGCTTTTATGTTAGGCCTCTTTTATTTCACTTGCAATATCTAGTTTCGGTGTGTTCTTTTTTGTGAACTTGTTTTTTGCCTTTATTGTATGCCTTTCTTTGTAGGATAAAGTTTTTTAGTCTTTAATTTTAAAATGGTATGTTTGTTTCAACCCAAAGAAAATGTTAGTGGAATATATCTCATCCAAGTTCTAATCATGACATCAGCTTTTTAAGCTAATGTACAGTAGACATAATTAAATTTTTAACATAACTAAACTTATATACCTATCTGGTTTATTTCCCTTGCTTCAATTGTCTCTAAAAAAAAAAAGACAATGTGAAAGCTTCAAAAAATTACTGTATTACCATAATATTTTGGGTGTATTTTACATTTGTCTTTTGAATATTATCTATCAAGAATTTCTTAGTGCTTTTGCAAGTGTGTTACAGGTCTTTTTTTAAATACATTTTTCTATTTGTTTTTTATGTTGCAGTTAGCTGGCACCCACTTTGAGAACAACATGAACCTTCCTTTTGATCCACTGCCTTGTAAAAATGAATCTGCTGTGGACCTTTTAGAGCTTGATGGAGTGTTTGATGCGTTTGTGTATCTAGGTAAATTTTTTTCAATTATACTTGATAAGAAAATTTTGACAGACACCTGATTTTAGCATACTCTCAACATTTGCATTTTTTGGGGGGGTTGTTTAATTTTGTGAAATGACTCAGTTGAGTGGAATGATAAAGAAATGAAAGTTGTTTGACTTTGGATTGGGAAAGTTCTGAATGTCGGGTTTTTTCAGTGTACTGATACAAATCTGGAGGCTTTTTTCAATCTGCAGTCTATGCTAAATATTTATTGGTTTCCTCCCATGTGTCCCTTATCAACTATTTTGGCAGCTAGTTTTGGTAACTAAAAAAAAGTTGAAAGGACATGCAGAATGGAAGGCAATAACCAAGGGGCTTCATTAAACTGTTTGCCAGAAGAAATAAATGCACTGTTTTTTCCCAAAACTCAAATTAAACGAAGAGCTTTTTTAATTATTTAGTGCCTAAAATTTCATTTTCTTGTCGTTTAGCCAAGCAAATCTACAAGGCTCCGTCCTGGCTGTATCAGCTGGTGTTGAGTGCCCGTATCCTGGTGAAGGACACGGTTGAGGTCTATGTGGAGCACTATCTGGACTTTAAAATAGGCCAAGTCACCCAGGAGCATCGCCTTGTCAGACTAGTCCATTTGCTGAGAGGTGAGCTTGGGGGGGCGCAGCATAGTAATTATACCGCTGTGCCTGTGCCTGGAATCATATATTATGTCTTGTATCCAGTCCAAATGAGTCTGATTTTGCAATTTTCACATGACAAGGCATTGATGTTTTGAACAATGTATTCATTTTTCTGAACTTCCAGAAGTTAAAAATTACATGAAATCATCAAAATTTTGTGAAAAGTTGGAACTTCTCTTTTTGTATATATAGATATATATAGATATAATACAGAGAGAGAGAGAGAGAGAGAGAGATTTCCTCAAAACCAGATTTCCCACATCCACAATGCCTTTGGAGTGGTCATGAGATTTGTCTGCAATAGAGTAAAAAGATTGAAACAATTAAGATAAAGTACATGACAAACCTCATTTTTTATTTCTTTTTTTTTTCTTTTTTTAAAACATGTATATGTATAGTACTCAAACATTGATTTGTTTAACCTCTAAAATAGAGTCTCTAATAAACATTTTTGAAGGAGAAGAGATAAGTAACACAGATATAGAGCAGATAGGGAAAGGTATGCCAATTTCTCATATATTCCAGTCTTTTCCCCAAGAGTAACGAGCTCTAGGTGCAACATGAAACTGAACCTTGTTCATGGTCATGATCGTCCAAATGAGAGCATTAGTTTTATATGACTGTTGCTTATTGACAGAAACATCATCTGTCTTTGTGTTATGAAGTTATTATAAAGATCATAATGAAAGCAATTCACAACCATTTTAGTAATTTTAAACAACACCTTGATAACATTTTTATGTTAAAATCTTTTTATGTTATTTTCAGATGTGCCCTATTTTAATAACACCAGTGTAACATTTTTATGTTAAATTCTTTTGGTGCTGTTTTCAGATGTGCTTTTCTTTGATGATGAACCCCCAAGGTAAATTATTGCATGTCTCCTTCACTGCCTGTCATATTTCATTGTTTAGCCGAGCATTCGTATTCCAGTGGCTTACAGTTTTATCTGCCATTTGTTTAAATTTTGCTGCTGAGGCAAGCCTTTGCATCAAAGTTTGATTATGAGAAAATATGGCATTAATGGCATCATTATAAAAGAATAGAGATAGAGAGTACAAAAGAAGTAAACTGAAAAACACTATTTAGAATGTGCAGATTTGGACCTTGGCATCATTATCATAGCCAGAAATCCAGTTATGGAACATGGCAAATAAAACCATATCAGTATTTTTTAAACTAAACCTTTAGGGTAGCAAGAAATGGTTATTAAACAAAACCTTGTAAAAGCTGTTACATTAATGTAAGGAATGTTTTATCAGCTTAAACAAATTGAGCTGTATTTGCTTCACTTAAAGACTATAAATGTGTGTAAATTTTCTTTATTATTATTATTATTATCATTATTATTATTATTATTGTTGTTGTTATTATTTTTATTTTTATTATTATTATTATTATTATTATTATTATTGTTATTATTATTATTACTATTATTATCATTATTATTTATGTTTTTTAGTTTTGTAAATTCCTAGTGGAAAAAACGAAGGTTAAGCAGAAAAACAAGAGCAAAATACTTGTAATGTTCTTGGACACAGAACTTTGATATTTTTTTTCTCCTTTAGCATTAATCTCATTATTGTAATTCTTTGTGTAATTTAGTCTTGTTGAGACCTGTTATTGAAGAAGTAAATTGAGGCATTCAATATTGGATATAGGCCTTAAATTTTTATTACAAAAGCTTTCTCGGACTCAAGTCAGGAGATCTGATGCAAGTAGAGTAAGATAAGAGTATCAAAAGAAATGGAAGCACAGAAGAAAGCAAGTGAGATTTCAAATTATAAACAAAATTAAATTAAATCTGAATATGCTCTGTTGCAAACACAGTTTAACATTGGCCAACATTATTTCATTTATTTCTTCCATTCCTGGTGTTTTGGTAGTCCTTGTGGCTTTGCTCCTGAGAATTACAACCATTAACTGCTGCATGTTGTTGATTTTTTAAGTTTTTTTTTTATTTTCTAGGTTTCTTTTGTATACCACTGTTATACAAATTAATTTCAAATTGATTTGATTTCTCTGACCTTATTATTTAGAACGGATGAAGACAAAAAGCAGAGGTATCAACAGACATTAGAGGAACTCATAGATTTTATACCAGGCAAGTATCGAAGCACTTGAATTTAAAATGTTTGCTGTGAGCAGATTAAATGACTGTTTGAAGTAGATGACTTCAAAGGCAAACAAATATTTTCATAGAGGAAATAGAAATGTATAAGAACAATGTAAAGAATAGAAATGACATCTTTCATATTATCAGGGTTTCATACAAGTCATATTTCATTGCATGAATTGCATAATATTTTACAATGACTCACATTTTTGTATATTTGATCAATCAAAAGACAGCAGGCCTGCATTATAAATAATCTTCCTAATCTGGTCATTGATTTTTTTTTTTTAGCGAAGTCTCTAATTGGAAAAAAAACTGTTTCATTTAATTTTTTATTCTTCATTTGTTTTCCTTGTTTTGCTTCTTTAACCTAGCGCCTGTGGCAGCAGCTTTGGGCCAAAGATGTACAAGGACGGGTAGCGAGTTCTTACTCAATATTTTTCAACAGCCAAAACTCAATAAGCAGGTACAGTCCATTTCAAAAGTCAGGTAACAATTCTTTTAGGGGCTTTTCTGGAATTCTCTTTTTTTCTTTTTTAAGTTTTATTTCTAATTTTAGTAGTGAAAGTTTTTAAGAAATCAGTGCTTGTAGAATAAAATTCTTTACGGGTTTTATCTAGATCTATATCTCGATTTAGGAATATTGTTCAATTCTCACAAATCTGGCTCTACATTCAAAACAATATGTCTATAACTATTTTTTTTAATTTGATGGGGATTTTCTTTTTTATTGTGGATGTTAGAAGTAAACCGAGATTGACTTGTTAGTGATGGAAAACCGCTATTTTGTTTGAAATTTTTTTAAGTTGAAGATGATTATCCATGCATTGTAGGTTCTAATTCTCCCAAAAAATCAGAATTCTTCCTAGTTGCAGATTTTGGGTGGGAATCTACCAAAAAATCAGAACAGAATGGAATTTCTGGGGGATAATCTACTTGTTCAAATGCTCTAAAATTTATGTTCTGATTTTCATTCTGATTTGGCATGCCATTTGAGAAAAGTGTGAACCCACCTTTAAGTCAGAATTGTACAGTAGTAAGATATTGGTATTACAGAAAATATAATTATCTCTACTTTAAAATACAACAAACAGAAAATTCTATCATGCTTCTGTATGAACTTATAGCCGTTTGAAGTTGTCAGGGTTAGGACTTGTGAAATTTCAGAAAGGAGAGAAGATTGCATTTTAAGTTTAGACAATTGTAAAGGTGTAAAGTCCTTAGCAACTATACCAATTAAAATTTAACAAATAAACAATAAATTTTAACATAGATCTGAAGTGAAATTTGTGTAGAAATGGTTTAAGTGTAAATATCTAAAATTTTTAAAAGTTGAAGTCTGAACACCTAGCAAACTTTGAAAGCCTGTATCTCAGAACTAGGCTCTGCGACTTAAGACTCATATGGATAAAATGCAAGACATATTTTGCATTTGTGTGTCTTATATTATTAAAAATGTCTTTGTTAAAGTCAGTTTTATTTGTTTTCAGAAAAATAAAAACAATTTGAGAGAATGTTTGAGCTCTTAAAAACATGTTTGACATATATATTTTTAGTACTAGTAGCTGCCATATATGTTATGTAGTTATTAGTGAAAGATGATTTTAATTTTCAAACAGTACTCAAAAAATATTTTACCATAGCAGTAGCAAAAAGTTCATATTTGCATCTTTAAATAAAGTCTTGAAATTTGTTGCAAGATAAGAGCCATCCAAAGAGTGTCAAAGGTAAAGTAAAGACTGTATAATTACATAAGATTAAGCTCTCCCTATCAATTTCCACAAAATTTGTCACAGCCACCCCCACATGGAGAGTGTATAACATAGGGTCATTGGCAGGGTATGAAAAGCCACAATGCAAATTTAGCTCGATTCCAAACTGTATACTGTATTCATACCCATGATATCTGTGATTAAAGTAGATGCGTAGAATCTTTTGGATACTACCAGATATTGTAATCTTTGTTCTTTTTCTCCATTGGTGAAAAATGCATTATTTATACTTCAATATGCAATCAGAAATTACACTTGATTTAGAAGTGTTTAAAGCATTGAATCTTAGTTTATTTTTTCTTTATGAACAGACCACATTTAGAGAAAACTTAAGTGCTTTATTTTTTTTTTCAAATCATTTTGGACATTTTCGTTCTGTACTTTCTTTTTTTTTTTTTCAGAAATTTTTAGTGTAGCAAATAACAATCAACTGCTCATTGATATTGATCTGTTCTTCTTCTTTGCAGCTGACGTATGTGTTGCTTGATATTTTGCTCCTAGAGCTGTTTCCAGAGCTTACCACAAGTTCATTGAGTTCATAGCAAGAGCCATTGTCTTCAGATTTTTCTTCTTTATTGTGGTCATCATTTTCAAATACCTTTTGAATGCATTCTTCATTTATGTTATGTATCATATGGTCATTTGAAACATATTTACGTGGAGCAGCTCAGTGGTCATCGCGTCAGACTCGTAATCTGGCAGTTATGGGTACGATCCCAACCACGGCTTATGTTGTAATTGCTTCAGGAAAGCAATTTATTCACATTTTTCTCAGTCACCTGTAAAATAGGTCAGGGATGCAAGTTTTCCGATTTTTGAAGAATTCCGAAAATTTGAAAAAGCTAAGACTGAAATTGTTAAAGAAAACCCTCCAAACTTCAGCCTTATAGAAAATCAATAGTTGTGTTGGCCCTAATAAGTGTAGTTGTATCTACCTTTTTTTAGTTGATCAACAGGTCCTATAGGAGCAGCTATTGGTTATCAGTACCAGACAAAAAACTTTATAGGGATGTTATAATTTTCCTCTTTTTTATGTGTATAAGGCACTTGCATCCCTAATAGATACTTGGCTGAAGGCAGTGATTGAATTTTGTGGAATGATAGTATTTGAGCTCCTAACAGGCAGCCGTGCTGTAATGCTCTGAAATATGAGTTGAATTTGCTTTGGTTTGTATTGGCCTTGGGTAAATTTGTAAAGTCTTGAGACTGCCTTTGGTGGTGGAAGACTATTTTTAAACCATATTTGTTTATTTATTTACATAAATTTAAGTGACAACTGACCAAATTTGTCAAAAATTTCTCTTTATCTAAACATATTGGAGTTTACAGCTTCACCATGCTTTAATAACCATTGAAAGTTTAGCTTAAAGAGAAATTAACATCTCTTGTTATTATTATCAATGTGGTTCATGTTGTAGTCACATTTTAAATTTCAAGATCAGATTTGTGCAGTCAATAATACCTGGCAGTGAATTTTTGTTAAGGAGGTTTATAAATAATTTCATGATCTTTTTTTCCCTCCATTGGTAAATTTAAGTTTGTTCCACAAAATTGCACTATAATCACTTGGGTTGTTGTCAAAACTCTTACTTTTGTTTAGTACAAATAAACCATGTATTGAAATCGATACTGCTGACACAAATATAAAATGAGCAAACAATATCTAGATCTGCAAGAAGAAAAAAAAACTTTGATGAGCAATGATTATAAATAATTTTTTTTTGAATTTTTTAGTAGAATGCTTTCTTTTTGCCAAGAAAAAAAGAAATAAATTTTATGAATTTTATTTTTAAATTCAGTGCCTTGATTCCAGATTTAATGTGTAAATGTAATGTTTTAAAAACAAAATAAGTGAAATGGTCACTTTAACTTATATATGAAATAAATAGTATTTTAAGCTTTGGGAAAAGGCAATATTATAAACTAAGACTTTTTGTTGACTACATTTGAGCTACAAATTAATCTACTCTGTACAATGTAAATCAAGCATTTTGTTTCTTTATTTTGATTCAGTTCTACCTAACATGACTTTCCTGGATTCAATTTTACTATCCCTTGAATAATTTTTTAAGCGCTGCACTAAATAGATTTTCTTGAATTCTTAACCCATGTTTCACCCAGCATACTGGTTTTTGGGACCTCATTTTCTTGGTGATGAAGTATGTTTATCTATTGTGTGAAAGAGAACTTTAAGTCAATAAGAGTTTTAGTGGTAAATGAGGCTGTGGCATAAGGTCATGATGCTATCATTTTTATGATGAACCAACAAAAATTGACACTGCTTTTCCAAGGCTTTTTTTTTTACCTGTTTAAACAGGATCTTTGATTATCGTTATAAATTTTGTCTGAAAAGGCCTTTCTGATTTTAAAAAAAATGGGGAAAAAATCATAATCGGAAATCAGTCAAAACAAAATTTCTACTTGCATTACAACCAATTAATTGTGAGTGTGACAGCTTCAAAACTTCTTGGTCAATTCATTAAAAATATATGACCTAACATTACATTTATATAACATAACAAAGTTATAACATCAATTCATTTTGACAATGTTGTTATTTTCATGTTGTTGTTTTTTTAAATACATTGTCCATTATCACAAAAGATTCATGATCTTATGTTGCAGCCTAAAATATTCATGTAGGCCTGCTTGATTAAAAAAAATCAGAAAGATAATTAATATATCATATTTTGTATTCTATCTGCTACCCACATCCGTTTTAGATGATATGACAACTTTTTTTTGGTGCAAAACATAGCAGGGAATGGTTTCTGGCTGTGTCAGAAGTAACTGCAACCCAGTGTGTAAATATTTCCAGGATGTAGAAATTCATGACAGTTTATGTGATGAAGTATTTGACTTTTCTTTACCAATCTGTGTAAGTGTGTTTAGCAGACTAGATGTATGTCATAAACAATAAAACAATAATAATATTTATCATTCCCACTCTACCTCTCTAAGTGGGTTCAAACATAGCAAGATTGTGCTGGCACAAACTACCTATGTTCTGTATGTTCTTCCACGTTTACGTTTGAGCTGATTATTGTTGTTATTGATTTGTTATTGCCATTGCCTCTTAGTCTTACGCACCTGCAGTATACTTTGTTAGTAAGGCATTTGTTTACACAAAATATAAATCAAGCTTCTTCATATCACTATTATTTTTTTTTACATGGCCTTTGGAATATAGAATATAAATGCAATAAATAAGAGCTAGATATTTAAACTGTTGAGGATCATTTCATGCAGGATAATATCAAAATGACTAACAAGGTTTTTATGAGTATTTAACTCTTATTGAAATGTTTAACATATCATTATTAGCAGGTTTTGTTTCTGTTTTTTTTTTTTTATTTTTTTTTTTTTTTGGGGGGGTTAAAATAATTTGAGACTGGGTTTCTTGGTTGACTGCTAGAGAGAAAATTAATAGAATCCTTTTTTATCACCTACAGTTCATAATGACAGCTCTGTGAGGACATAGTATCAGACGTGTTACAAATGTGAACGCTTCATGGAGCACATAGCGGCTACAGTATTTGCATTCCATTGCCCACTTTTTTTTTTTACAAATATGAGAACGTCTCTTTCATGCAAACTTCATTCATCAGTTTTTTGTCATAAAAAAAGATCAATGTAGATGAAATCTTGTGCTAGAAAAAAAGGCCACTGAAAATAGACATGGAGAGTGTGTGGAGTGCAAAAGAAATTTATGATCTTTAGAGCATTTTATTTGCTCTCAGAGTAAGTTGTTTAAATTATGTATCCAAGCTGACAATGGTGACCTTGGTGTCATTTGGGATATTAATGTTTCCTTTTGTGAATGCTTGTAGTATATATTGAAATGTGCTTATAATAATACAATACCTTTTACATTACAAATGGATTGCCCTTTGAAAAAAGTTTTAATTTATTTAATTTAAATATATGTGTATTCTTGAAATCAAAGGGTGGAATTTATAAAAAAAAAAAAATTATTATGCTGGCTTCCTGCCTTATCCGCTAAACATTTTTATTTCTTAAAGGGAAGGTGTAAGGGCAAGATGCCCTGTATTTGCACTGCCTAATGATATTGTATTATAGCTTCTCATTGGTTCATTTTTTTGGTAAGGCATTATTTTTAACTTGGATAGCGCACAGTTATCAGCAAATCATGTGCAATACTAATATTTTTACTTCAGTGACTAGAGCATTGCTTAATTAATGATCATAGATTTTTTGGAATTATGCATAATGTTTGGGTTTTTTTTATATTTATTCTAATTGTTATTTGATAAAGTTTGTTTGGCTTCTCATTAGTATACTTTATTTTCCAACTCGGAGAAATGTACAAACCAGCACAGAAAAAGAAAACAATAAATCATTCAGTCATTCATTCGTTTGTTCACTGAAAAATTTCCGAATTGATTTAAGGGCATTTTTAAAAGAGGGACTGTAACAGCAATATTTTTCAGATCGCAACTTGAGATTTATATGCTGACTTTGTAAGTGATTTCATATTTGAATTTTCTGGCTTTGTGCTGCATATCTATGTTATGTATACTGCTACTTATAACAGAAAAAAAAAACAGCAATGAAGCATTTCAAAAACAAAGAATTTATTACAGTAGAATCTACCATATGATTTTGTTTTGCAATAAGAATTAGGGATTTTGAACTTTGAGTCTACTTAAATTGACCTTTTTATTCAATTCTAGTGATTGAGACTCTTTTGTATTATTAGCATCCTGAACAAACTGAAAATATGGGAATCATAGTTTGTTTGTTTGTT
>BMAT01007806.1:308723-323148 GCA_019649035.1 Elysia marginata | reverse complement strand
CCCCCCCCCCCCCTTGGTCCAGAGCTGTAGCTAAAGTTTTCCTTAGCCTGTAGATGTTAGAAAACACTGGTTTTATTGTTCTTAATTTTTGAAATACCATGCAATGGCATTAGAAATGTACCAGGATGAATAATGCTTCCTAGCAATGACTTTTGTTAGTAACTTTTGTGAATTTTTGTATGTTTTGGACTGATTTCAGCTGTTCTGGTATTTAATGTGAAACGAACCTCATAAAGTGCTAAAATCCATTTGAAAACACTCTATAAAGTAATCCAGAATAGATAAATACTCTAGAACTTCAGAGAATTATAACACTAAGACCACCTACATTTGCTCAATTTCTAGATCTAGATATAAGTCTAAATTGCATTTTTTTGGCAATTTTTATCGAATTTTAGCCCACAACCATCTTGCATGTTGAAACGAAACTTCTAAGTTAACAAGAACTGAAGTTCTTTTACTTGGACTGGATTTTAATGAAACGTGGATTGGAAAAACAAATGGGCTATCCATAACGTTTACATACGTCTCTGAAACTGTTTTGAATATATACGTCTCCCGTCACTTCCGCATCGGAAATTGCGACGCATGTATATATGTCTCAGGTCACTTCAGTGTTAAAGGGCATGAACTTAGAGCTTGGCTGAACGACTTTGGCCAGATTTATCCTTGTTTTAAACTTTTTAAAAAAATATATCATTTTACCGTTCTACAAACATTAGTTCAAAGTCCTTTTTTAAAATTTCACATCTTCTTAACTCTTTCAGCCAAAAAGGCTACCAAACCATCAGACTCAAGATCTGAATTAAATTCAGCCGAGCCTGGTGGATTGTTGTACAAGGAAGAACCTACCCCTGGAGCCACAGCTACTTCGGCCCATACAGCACTGACAGGCTCTCAGCTGTTGAACACATCCATGACATCAACCTCAAGTGAACTTTCTCTTCTGGCTCGAAGGCAGCAGGTCAGATTCTGAGGCCTAGCAATTTTTTAAAATAAATGCAACTCATAGATGGTATGTTAGTGCTAGCTTTTTAATAAAAGTTTTTACATTACTTTCACTTCTATGCTAAAGCTGGCTGAGAAAAATTGTTATCATTTATCATTACTAGTAAAGAGCCTTGATTTCGCGGTTTGTTCATTCATTTCCTCAGTCTAAAGCACTGTTGTAGGCTTTTTCCAATATTTCAATCGAGATTTTTACATTGAACCTGCAGTAGGTGGATGCAATCAAAGTGTTTTTGTTTGCTTTCTCAGACATCCGCAAAATAAGATTAGGCTAGGGCAAGGCACCCTTGCTGTGTGTCACTACAGATGCTTAATGGGATAGCGTGTGTGGGGTGTGCAACTGGTATCTCTATCTATACCATGGAGACTTTTTGTTCCAATCATACTTTTGTGGCTAATTCCTTTTTTTAATCTTGCACGTTAAAACCTTACTAAGTTCCTACATGGAAATCTAAATGATTAAACTCTACATATTCTAGATACTTTACACCACGGTGTAGATTTGTTGGCACGCATTGTTTTAGTCTAGATCTGTTTTGATTCATAATGCCCTAACTGTTAAGTAGGTCAGAGATTGGCTGAACTTCATGATTACTTTTTGAGTGTTTCAGCAGGAACCAATGACTATTAGTAAACTTTGACCAGTTATGTTTAACTAATGTCCATTTATATAACGGATGTTTTTTAATCATGCAAAGCTAGTTAACAATGCTTTAATAGATTTAACTTTGAACACAAACTTTACAATGTTTTTTTTATTTCTTCCAACGTCTTTCACTTGCTACGTTCATTGGTGGCAGATTGTATACTTTATTTTGGTAGTTTTGAAATGGCATCTGAATTTGTAGTGTCAAAGGCTTTTGGTGACATGAGCTAGCAAGGAAATGATCCTTGAAAAAAAAATAGGCATACCTGAAACTTCTGAAAGGTTCAAGGTGACCTTCATAACAAATAGGAGACACCATTGCACATTTAAACTTACAAGACTGGTTTAGTGATGATTTTCTGTTACTCAAGCTAGGAAGAATTATAAACTGATAAATAGAAAGTTCTCTCCCTGTGATTGCATAGACGATAGAGAGTATCTTCTTTTGGATCTAGTCTGTAGTGCAACAAAGAGGTACCTCATTTTTTGTGCCTTACTTTTTCTAAATAGTTCTTCATAGAGTTGAAAGGGTTGTATGAAATTTCCTTAATAAAGAAGCCAAAACTAATTTTCACTCTATCGAAATCTTAGAATACAAAATAATACAGATTTGTTAACTTGGATTGGGTGTATAAGAATAATAATCGTTGTAATGAGTTGAAATTTGCAAGGATTAACTGTTTCTGGAAAAGTGCAACCTTTCGGCCTTTTTATGCACCTCTTTTTTGTTAAAAGTTATTGCAGTTAATATTTTTTTTAAATAAATGACAGGTAAAGGACGTAAAGATTTAGAACCATGTGGTTGTTAAATGTTTTATTTACTCTATTTGAAGAAAAAAGCACTTGTAAGTAAAGTACCTTCAAAATGTGCAATCGGGCAAGCTGTTTAATATTTTTGAGATGGAAGGTATAAAAAATTTAAAGATTTTTTTGTCACTCCTCAGGCCCCTCCTTATTCTGCAGCTCATTCTGTACAAGGCTTGCTGGGTCTGAGGCAGGGAAGTCCTGCCTACCAGAAATACATCAGGTTGAAAGAGAGGCAGATTCGACGCAGACAGGCAAAGTGAGTAGCTAAGGAAAAAAGTTTACATCCGGCCAAAAAGTAAGAAGACAGATTGAAAAACTTACATCATGAAAAAAAAACAAAAAAAAACCAGTAAGTCAACAACATGGCATTAGTTTTAAAGTTAATAGAGGGTAGATATGACTCTAAATTAAAATCTTGTGTAAACATAAATGAAGTAATTATAAAATTTGTTGTTTAACCCAAGAGGCTTCTTTAGACTGTTAAGGATGGTTATGTAATGTTTACAGTCAAATTTTCAGTTTACGTTTAAGATGACTTTTTTAGAAGTAAAAACAAATATGACTAATGCACAATCATTGTATTCTTCTAACAGTTATGTTATTCAACTGGGCAATAAATTGGAAACAGAATGAGTTATTTTTCATAACTTATCAAGCTTTCTGATCAATTTTGTATTGAATTTAAAACTTTAAAATTTATGTTTTAGTTTTGTTTAAAACTTTCCCTTTTTGATTGATGTCATTGTATTTTTTTTTTATTATCATTGCTAGATCTGGACAAACTGCAAGCGTTTTGGATGATGTTCGAAGCCGGCTTATGACGCCTCCTTTGTTGTCATCAGAAATGATGGAGAACATGTCTGAGAGTCACTCTATGGCATCGCTCATGTCTTACACCTTGGGTAGGAAAGTCTTACAGGATGGAAAACATACAAGAGCATATAATGCTTTTTGAATGGAAATAAGTCAATGCGAAATTCTTCCAAGAAAAGTACACATGATTGATTACTTTTGAACGATATATTCAGGCTCTCAGCACTGAAATCTGCCAGACAATACAATTTTTAGAATTTTAGTAACAAAATGACTACTTAAAAGTACTGGCGCACAAGTGAAGAACCTAAAATACTGAAAAAAGCTAACTAAGAAAAAACACATGTGATCAGTGTTATAAGCATAAGGATAATTTTATGTGTCCATTTTTTTAAATGTGATTTGGTTACAGTCAATGAACATTTTTTTTATCAGCATTGATAGCAGATATTGCACACTTTATACACAAACACTCATCATCAAAATAAATATTACAGCTTTATTGAAAGCATTGACAACAAGTATTGCACACATTATGCATGCTTGTACTCATCTTACACCCAACTAACTCATTCTAAGCATCTGTACCTTGAGGAAAAGTCACATTGCATTTTAACTTAGGTTGGGACAAAGAAGTTTTTGTATCTCTGTGTGTGCTTTGATGGAGAGAAGCCTTTGACTTAGCGACATTTTTCAAAAGGAGAAAAGAGAAGGTGTTTTCCATCTTTTAATATGTTATTTAATTTTGAGGGGCATGCTGTGTGAATAAGATCATTGAAAAGTAGAAGGTCTGTGTGCATAATTATTTGAGCCTTTTTTATAACTCTGTTTCAGAAGTTCTTATCAGATGTCTAGATGTTTCTGCCCTAGCTATTAATCCGACAAGTTGTATTGTAGAACATATTTATCACGTGGCCATAAATATTGAACATTTTTAGTTTCCTTAAAAATATAGTCGTTGGTTTCTATTCTTATTAACTGTTTGCACATGAGTATGCAATGAGAGTTTGTCATCTATAGGATGCCCCCAAGTCTTCTTCCATGTCCTTGATGATTAGTGGCTCAACGGGACTCTTTTTAATTCTGAAATCATTGAGCATTTCCTTGGTTTTGTTTACATTTAGAAGAAGGTAGTTATGATTGCACCATGTAGTGGATGATCAAATTGGTTTAAAGCAGTTGCCTTCATCATTAGAACTTAGGCCGGTGATAGTGGTGTCATCTGCAAATTTTATAAAAGATGCTTGTACATTTTCAAAGATAAAAGTACGGACATTAGTATATATTGTAAAGAGTACGGTAAGCATAACGCAACCTTATGGGGCTCCTAAATTAAAGGTGATGATTTATGAGCATTAATGATTTTTTTATTACAAACTGGGGAGGTGAGGAAGAAGATCAAAAGTCCATCTCTGGAGTACAACGCTAACATTCATTTTAGCCACCTTTTCAATCAGAAGGTGAGGTTGTAAAGCATTAAAGGCAAAAGAAAAAATGACAAATAGATTCTCACAATGTTTATGGACAGGTGCTTGTAGATTCCGTTTAGAAAGAGCAAAATTGCATCCTGTGTGCATCATGCTTTTTTTAAAGCAAATTAGCAGGGATCTAAAAGTCTTGCAGTTAAAAGAAAGGTTTGCATAGCACAAGCTTCTCCATGCTCTTCATGGCAATGGAGGGTAAGGTTACGAGGTGCAGGTCGTTGTTGCATTTGATTTGAGCTATTTTGGGTACTGGAATAATTTTTGATGTTTTCCAAATCAATGTTATGTAACTTTCATATAAAGATCTGTTAAAGATTGATACAGGGGCCATTTGAAATTAACAAAGTTTAATATTTTCCCATTAATACCATGAGGGCCCCAGGCTTTGTTAGAAGTGACCTGTTCGAATAATTTTCACCTTCTTCTTAAGTGGCAAATGTCTCAGTGCTCTGATCACATTTGTTTAGTCTAGACGCAACAGTTTTGTAAGTGGGAGTGAAATCCTGTGTGTCAAAGGCCTGTAAAATTTGTATAATACTTTTGGGAACTACTTTTCATTCTCCACATTGCCGCTGGCGCGCAAGGACTAAAAACCAGTAACCTTTTTTTTAGCACTGAGCAACGTCCTTTTGATTTGTTGTTCTTAAAGCAGCTTTTATTTTTTGCATTATACTCCTGTTGACAAGACCTTAGTTTTTGTTTTACATTGTGTTTTGTTTTGGATTACGGCAATTGGATCAAGGCTCAAAAATAAGGAATGAGAAGCGAATCATATGGTCTAAGCCTATAAAACAAGATCACTAGCAAAAAAATTCTAGTCATCTTTTTTTCTGAAATAACTATGTCTTTGAGTAGGCCTACATACTCAAAACATCTTTAAAAATAAAATGCACCTAATTGAAAGTAGAACTTAGATGCTATTAAAAAATCAATGATTCAACACCTTCTAACGTAATTGTCCTATAATAATATCTCTTATCTTTATAAGACTGCCATGAGTGTGTCTTATCTAAATTGGATCTTGCGCTTGTAAGGAGAACTGAAATAGGGGTTTTGAAAGCACTGGAGCAGTTGAGTAGTGGTTGGCAGCTTTGAGAACTAAATCTAAAGCTAATCAATATTCCATTATTTTTTTTCATTCAGGAGCCTACAAACCATACCTTCATGCTGAATTAGGATCAGAGGTGGCTTTGAACTTCAATAATGAATCTCGGCCAGAAAGCAGTAGTCAGATGTCTAACCTTTTGAGCAGCATGGATTATGGATACCCTTCTGTGTAAGTGTCTCTTTTAACAAAGAATAAGGTATGTCTTCGCACAGTTCCATTAAGAAGTAGCAGATTGAAATTAAATTTTTTGGTGGTAAAAGTTCTTTGTCTTGAGGTCAGTGCAAACGAGTTGGACATTTTGGTTGAACACCTTTTTAGTTTATATTGAAAAAAAAAAAGCAAACAAGCATGGGCATCATTCTTAGCTTTATGTTGATGGAAATTGTAGTGAAGGTGTCTTTAGATTTAAGGAGTGCACATAAAAGGGTGTGTGTGATATCAAACAACATTTTTAATGACTCAGGTCTAGGACTTGATCTATGTCTGTACGAGTGTAATTTACAAAAAGGTTTTACAATACCATTCTTGCCATGTATTATTTTTAGGTCATTGGTTTGAATTTGGCTATTTCAAAAGATCCATTTCAAAGTGTAAATTTAGTGCAAAACTGATCTTTCACTCTGACTAGGCTGGCGTTTTGGGACAATTAACTGACATACCATGACTTGTTCTCATTTTTTCTGTTTTTTTTGTGCTTAAATAAGTATTTTTTGATATCTGATGTTTGTTATGCAATTTTGAGCAAGGGCATGTAACAAAATACAGTGGTTTTAAAGAGAAAAAATTGTTGCAAAAGGAGCTTTGTTCCTGTTAGAACTCTTAGAATCTTCATAGATATTAATGGTTGGGTTTTGTACAGAAACCTCTGGAAATTTACATGAAATGTTACCGGATTCCACCTCCCCAGCATGAAAGCCCACGCTGTACCTGGAGCTGCTATCCAAGAGGTATCTCAAACTCAAGATATGTCTGTTGTTGGGACACATGCAGTTGCTTTGGAGGCTCCAGTACCAACCCAGCCTATACCTCATCAGTATCAGAGTCAAGCAGCCATTGAGATAGAAAATAATCGGTCATCACTGACAGAGTATTATGCAGGAAAGCAGAGGGTAAATCTTTGCTGTTATTTTTTTTTTATGACAAAATAACTTACAATTTTTTTTGCAAATGAATTCCTCCTTTTCTTTTTAATTTCATCGAAGTGAATTTTAGCTGTTTCTTAACAGAGTAGAAAGCGGATCTGTGTATCGCCGCAGCAGTACTAATTTGAGGCTTGCACCGCAGTGGTGCTCGTTTCGTGTGAGTACCACTGCCGAAATCCTCTTGGCACGGCCATGACAAAACCTTGGTCCACGGTTTTATAATTGTAAGTGTTAAGTTCTCCATTCTGTAATGTGGATCAATCTCGGCATACTCAGCGGGTACCAGTAAAATCAGGGTCTAAGCGTGACACTTGAAAAGTTAGGATATTGCCCAGTCAATGCCCTTGTGCGCATGTATTGCATCATAGCCCCTTTATCAGTACCGGTTTGTGTATTCTTTCTTGCCTATGGCTTGGAAGCCTTGCAAGTTTCTGTGCTTTCCTTGAAAAAAAAAAGCAAATAATGGCACAACATCAAAGAGAGATTGGACAACAAACCACAACTGCAATTTCTTGTAAATAATTTTATCGATTTCTTTCTATGGGTGCCTTGATGAGTTACACTTGCAATCAACTCTGCTATCTTATTGATTGTGTTGACTATATTCACTCAGTGGCCTTAATGAGTTGTATATTGGACGATCTCAAGACTAGGGCCTGTAGTCACAATGCAATAGTAATATACGTTGGATGTTAGCTTAGTTGCATGGTAGCTAGCCAGTGTTTAAGGTCAGGCTTTGCACCACATGCACAACAGTTACACAGGCCTTCTTCCAGCTACAACAGACTTTTATCATTGCACATGGGCAAAATCAGTTCCTTGTACTTTTCCCTTTCATTTCCATGGTTCATCGGCTTGGCGCATGTGCAGTAGACCATGACACATGACTGCCAGCCTCCTGTTGGCACATGAAAATCACATTCCCCTGGCTAGAACCCAATTTAACGTACACATGCGGAAGAGCCTTCTCATTTCCGGGGGGGGGGCTACAAACCTGTGATTTTTTTTTTTTTAAAGTTAAATTACAAGGGAAATGGGAAAATTGAACTGAATGGCTATCTTTAGAGTGGATCAACTTTGCCTTCAGTTTTATTGTAGCTGTTGTTGCTTCGTTTTTCTTTGTTACCGGTACTTTAATTAATCTATTAGGACAATGCTGATTATTATGAGCATTGTTTATTTATCAACTGTTTTATTTCCTTCAAAATTTTTATAATTAAGGACATTGAAGTGGTTAAAGTTTTTTTTACCACGGAAGACTTTCCTATCTGAGACTAACACCCCATTGCTTGTAACAAGCCCGTGGACTTCAATAATCGAGAGCTACATCAATCGCCTTTGCTTGTTTACATAGCTTAGTCGCGAGTTAAACGACTGTTTGAGGCCGTGTAAGTTAGTTGTCAGTTCACGTTGTGCTAAACGCTCGTAGCTGCTTGTGCATCTCAAATTAATGTTACGGGCCACTAAAACAATTTTGAGGGGCACCTTAATTTTTTAGGATGTTGTGACTACAGGGCCAGATCTACCATTCTACAATCATACACTTGAACAACCCCTACCCCCCTCCTTCCTATACACTCGAAGTAAATTCTTACAGATGGACACTGTTTAAAAAACAAAGCAAACAAAAGAGAAACAAGGGACCGTCGCTGTCTTCTTAAATGTTTTAGATCTTGGTATACTTTGCGTTTGGCTGTTTGCGTCTATGTGGGATGTACAACTACAATTACAAGAAGTGTTTCATTTTGAAATTGAATATAGTATAATCAAGTGGAAGGATGGTGGTGTGAAGTTTGAGTTTTGAAAAGGCTCTGGTGCTCAAGACAAAAATGAAATGTTCCTGATTGACGATGTTGTCATGGAGGAATCACAGTGTTTTAAGTTATGGAGGTCTTGTACCCAACTCATATCATCAATGCTTGTGGTCACTGTAGAGGAATGCATGCGGATGCACGCACCTGCTAGCAATAAGGCAACTGCATAGGAGTGACCCCGTTTCTGATAGTAGAGTTGTGGAACCCACATTTCTGTATTTAAGGGTGCCTATGCAGTTGTTCAATTGTTTGTTGAAATCGTCCTTATCTTTTTGTATTACATGTATATTTAGGAGCTGAATTTTGTGGATAAGGGTGAATAAGACCATATATAAGTAAAATGTCTGTTATTTTGTTGTGTGTGAAATTGCTAGTAACCCTCATGTGAATGAATGCAGGATTGACAGGAAAGGGAAGATTGGAGGTGGTGTTGTGAAGATAAATCTTTCTCAAAAAGCTAGCTATGAATTGTTCCATTCATTGTTGACTTACAAAGGTAAAGGGTGCATTAAAAGATCGCATAAGAACATCTAGAGCAGATGAAGACTCTCTAATAATGCTCTTGGTAGTTTTCCACCTCAAATATCATGATCAGTAGTACAAATACATATGTGACCCTACGTGGTGAAATCAGGCTTATGTCAAACTAGGTCAAACCCAGGAAATGGCTGCTAAAATTATAAATTACTATTAGATAAGTCTACCTTGCTGTCTTATAAATCAAATATCTCAGGTTCTAGTAAAGTTAGAGTGATGATTTTTTTTTTCTAATTTAAGTTCTTATTTGAAGCTTTCTCATAATACTAATAACTTCAAATGTCCAAATTTAGGCATAAGCCTGATTTCACCATGTTGGGTCACATGTATTAGTTGAAAAGCAATTGTTTCAGACTTTTAAAAAAAATAAATTTGAAGCTCATTTTATTCAAAATTATCAGCAGCATGAATAACATGTTGCGTCATTTTTAAATGGTTGGTTGTATGAATATAGATTAAAATCATTGAACTGTAAAAAGTTCAGGGGCCAAAAAAAATTGTGCTTTTTCTACCCTGTCTTAATTTGCTGAAATTATTTTGTAAAACTTAGTTAAATGCCCAAGTTCTCTCATGAAGTGTATATATTTATTCAAATGCAGGATTTTGATGGCTCTGAGTATGTGCACAACCTGAAAAAGCCTGCAGTTCATGTTCCCATGCCTTTGCAAGGAGATGTAAGCCATTCTGAATATTTGTTCGTAAAATATATGATTGAGAGGAACCGCCAAGAGAACAAAGTTAAATAACAGCTTAAATACCGTGTGTTTTTTTATTGTTTCAGTGTTGAGTATGGTAAGCTGTTAATATTGGTATGACTAGGTGCTTGATATATATTCGGGAATGCAATAATTGATAAGTAGAGGCAGATTTGAAATTGATTTATTATGCTCGTACACCAAGTAAAATATTTAGATGCTCCTACTCAAACATGTCTTATTTTTTCATATACCTCGCGTCCAGGTGAATTAGTCAGATGTTGCAATTTTCACATTTAAAGGGGTTGGTGTTTTGAACTAGACATTTTTCTAAGCTTCTTAACTTGATAAAATTTAATAAAATTATCAATGTTTTGTGGAAAGATTTTAAAATTTGTGGTGATTTAAAACATATGAGAGAAGAAGAAAAATTAGACCTTTACATAGCATTTTCCCCCAAAAAGGAGTCTCCGGCTTCTGATTCATTTGCCCAACATGCAAATAGTATCCATTATCCTCTCATTCTAGAAAGACTATCTCTCAAACATTCTTATTAAAAAAATATGTGTAACTTAGACAGGTCAAAATATTTTTTGATGAACAGGTTAATATTGGTATAAAAGCAAAGTATTAAACTATGAACTAAACTAGAAATTAACCTCTGTTCTTGATTGTATAAATGTGCAAATCTTATTGCGCATCTGACACAAAGCGGAAAATTAAAGTGGCATCACCTAAAAGAACCATATTTTATACCCTTTGAGGTATTGAAAGTTGAAAGCTAAGCTTTTGCCTGTTTTAAAACTTTTCATCCTAAACCTGGACAAAAAAAAACCTGTTATTATAAAGCAGATAATAACTCAACAGAATTCTCTCTCACTCAATATAGTCATAGGTTACTTGTGCTGAATTACCCGAGTTCTCTCACAAACATAAATAAACACATCATTCTGAAAAACGGGATCTTTTTTACTTGAACATAATTATAACTAAGCCAAATCTTCGAACATAAAATTCCAACAAGGAACATTTTATAAAGCTACAATATTGTCCAAGGTATCTTTTCTATCAATGTAGAAAAAGGCAAAACATTAAGATATAATATAAAAGTTTTTTCAACATCAGCTATACCTTAGCCACTCAGGTTTCAATTGTTATATTGTTTTGAGGACAAAAGAATAAAAGCTGAACAAATTTTAGTTGGTATTTCAAGCATTATAATTTATATTTATTCTTCATTATGATAATGACATCAATGATTAAGCAACAAACTATGGTATAGATGTATGTTTATGTATGTTTTTGAATTGTACTTTTGTCTCTGTATAACTGATGAAGGAAGTGTTTTAATTTCTTTTCCTTTTTCAGAGTTTGAAAAATGCTACCCTTGCCCGCAGAGTGACAGTGATCCACCTTTCTGGCCAGAAATTTGAGATAGTCTTGGATCCAAGCTCTACAGCTCGCCAACTTTTTGACACAGTTATCCCGTACCTTGAGTTGGATGACTTTTTCTTCTTTGGGCTTACTTATATCTCTGGTATGATCTTTGCTTGTGATAGGGTATCTGTAGTAGGCCTAATGTTAAATAAAGAATCAAAATTCAATTGCTAAGGATAGCCTCTTTCTTTTCTAGATCTTGCAATATTCATCCAAAAAGTCAATGAATGATGTACAGTCTTCTAGATCAAGAACTGGAGATCAAGATTTTGATATTTGAAGATTAAAGGCTGCCAAAATCAATGTTTGGACAAGGTGTAATCATTATTTCAACACATATTTCTGTCCTAATCTATTTTCATTTTATGTTATTTAGGCCTGTCATTGGTATATTTTCTTTAAGTTTTTTTTCACTTGTTATCCTACTTTTGAAACCAACATATTTTCAAATATATCCTGTAAACTTTTATATATTGACTAGCAGCGGTACCAACAGGGTTCCTGTGCGGGCATGGAATTCCAGGAGGTATGGAAAAACCCCGGAATTTGCTTTTACCCATGAAAAACCTGGAAAATGGCCATCAGGCCTGGAAAAACTTGGAAAATTAACTAATCTATTGAGGGGGGTTTCTTCTCTGAAGACTTCCTGCTATCTAGCTCCCGATGAGTATCTTACTACCAGACTGTATTCAAAGTTGTATCTGCGGTGAAATGAAATCATAAAACTTTTGCCTTTGCCCTTTTTACTTCTCTTCTTGCTACCCAGTTTTGCAACAGAAGGCCAGGCCTAAGTACTTAGCAGCAGTAAGCTAAATCCTATGCAGTGGCCCAAGCCTAGGCCCAGGTCAATGACACGTAGATTTTTGTGAACACCGGTATTGTTACGGGAGGGTGTGGGACCCGTGGTGGGGTGGCACGTTTTACCTGTGCCACTACCCTGCTGTGAAGCAGAACAGAATTTTTTTAATGCAATTCATCAGTTATAGAGTATATTGACACGGTTTATTTCAATGATGATTAGGTTGATTTCTGTGTTGATTATTGCATTTCCTTGCTTTTCTTTTTTTATAACTGACAGAAGGGGAGCATTTTTTTCTGGATGCTGATGTCAAATTACACAAGGTTGCACCTGAAGGGTGGAAAGAAGGTCCGAAAAGTCACCAAGCCTATGTGACTTTTAACTTATATGTCAGAGTGAAATTTTATCCGGAATCTATTACAGACTTTCGGTAAGATAGCTCAAATTGAATTTTACAATATTTCATAAAGCTTGTTTTATCCTGGCATTTGATATTAACTTTAGTTTAGGTTTCATTGAAAAAAGTTTTCCAAAGTTAACAGTTGAACTCCAAAAGCCTTACAGGCATATTCCTTGGATTTGACAGATAATTTTGGAAACCTTTTTTTTTTGTTTTGAGATCATTGTTGTTCTTGTAAGAATTGCATCTAAATTGTTGTATGTCAAAATAATAAGAAGTAAATGAATTTTCTTTTAAAAAAAACAAAACAAATAAAAGTTGATTGATATGTGTGACATCAAGTGTTTACACAATTGGTATTTTGTTGTTTTCACTAAGATATAGAAGGGATTACCAACACCACACTGAGATCACTCATCCAATTTTCAGAAGTATTGGTCCCACTGTGGCGTCCTTTGGGCTTCAAGAGTTCCCAAAACTAGTATTGATAGCAATGCTTTTTTTCTGCAAGAAATATTTCTGCCATGTTTCATTATTCCCTGTCAGCTTCACACTGCCTGGGACAAACCAAGGGCAGTATCTGCACTTCAAACCATATGAGAGATACTGCACTTGGTTTGTCAACGGCAGCACTGTTTTGATATATTTTTCCCTGTCCCTATTACTTCCATAGCCATATGAGCAGTCACCACCTGCTGTACCTACAGCTGCGTCGAGATGTGCTGGAGGAACGGGTCATGGTTGACCCGGATGTGCTGTTCAAGCTGGCAGGCTTAGCACTGCAGGCAGAGTATGGTAACTTCTCCTCTAGGGAAACAGCAGCAGCTTCTGAGGGCCATCAGGAAGAGACAGCTGTGGCACCTTACTTTAACATAGAGCATTATATTCCAGGACATGTCTCAAAGCAAACTGGACCCTCAGTGGCTGACACTAAAGTAAGACGCAGGCACAAGGCCACTGCTGGCATTACTCGCAATGAAGCAGAGTTTGAGTTTGTCAAGGTAGGCACAAAAATAATATGTTTTATAAGTGGAAAGACATGTAAAAAGATTAAAAGTCTATTCAAAATTCAATAAGATGATTGCAGCTTGTCCTTTACACGGATCACAGTTTTCTGTGGATCCGCAAAATTGCGCGGTAGTAGAATATTCCCGATATCTGACCCACGGTTCCTGTGGAAATCGCAGGTTGCAGAGGGAATGGTTAGCTAGCGTGTTGGTTCCTGAGATATGAAACTCGCGAAAAGGGCAGAAGATGTGGATGCGCTCTTTAGGGATGTCAGACTTTCACGGACTGTACTGCGCCATTTTCCACGTCGACTGTAGTGACGAGTATCCAGAGTTGTTATTACACCTTCGGCGGTGGGCCACAGTAACGATAATCCTAGGAAAAATTCATCTCTGGTTCGGGGTAAATATCTCTGATTATTGTCAATAATTTGAATAATTAATCCGTTCCCGGTTCATAATGATTCCACCTCGAAAAAGCGCTTTGCTTCATGATAGCGCCAATAAAACACAGGCTAGCCCTAGCCTAGATTATTATTACCCGACCGTAACTTTGCAGGCCCGGGTCTCCTCTTTCCACACTCATCCTCACACAGATAAGTAGGGTCGTGCATGTGGGCACTCCTTAAAAAAACAACTAACAAAAAAGCAAGGGACACAGAATGGTTTCTCCTTGGTAGACTTGGCGTTGGGTCTATGGGAGATCAAAGGTATCAATCAAAGCATCA
>BMAT01007806.1:293045-308461 GCA_019649035.1 Elysia marginata | reverse complement strand
GGTACATTTGTTTCTTTTTCCATTGAACTGTATCTGGTTTTGACTAAATTAAATCAATGTATCTAATCTAGATCTAGATCAGACCAAGATCTAGATTTAAATCTTAGATAGGATAGAGCTAGTCTTGATTAAGGTTTGGGTTTAGACCTGTTAAGTAAATTTAAATAAATTTGCAATCTAGGCTGACATGAAGAGAAATCAGAAAGTGCACCTCAGTGTTCACCATAGCATTATATCTGCTCAATACAAGAAAAAAAATCAAAAGCCAAAAATTAAACCTTTTTCAGACTTAAGAACCTAGTTAAATGGTGCTGCAGAGTAGCTTATCGACTGTGATAGTAAAAACTGATACCCACATTTTAGACTAGAGTAAGTACCATGATATTGAATACAAATAGTAGACTAACATTACGATAACTGCATTACCCAACCAAAGTTCTGACATTAACAGCATTTAGTCTAGATGTAGGGTCATAAAATCTTCTTAGCTGTATGTTATGGAGACTCACTACCCAACCCCACACAGCAAAGTTTATCAACAGCAACTGCTGTAATGAAGTAAAATTACATAAATCACATATTGACTATCAGGTATAAGAATTACATTTAGCCTATGTTAAATTATAAACATGAAATTAGTGTATTTTAAATTTGATTTTCCAAATGTCTAAGGATAAAGGTTTAATTCATGACCTTGTTCGCCTGATCAGCCGCCAATGTTCAGGGATTGAAAAAAATTTTTCACTGCGATCCCTGCCTTTATAAAACCTTTTTGTGACATTTATGGAGTTCATTAATTTACTTATAAACTAAAAATTTGATAGTTATGGCTTTTATTTATGTGTTTGTCTGAAATGTTTTTATTGTATACAAGCTTCCTTTTTGGAGATCTGTTGTTTCCAATGTCATACTTATTTTTTTTATTTGGATTGAAGTGTTTACAATGAAAAAGGTTTTGGTTACAATCAGTGAGTTCTTCTAACATCTTGGTTTGGTTTGTTTTTTTTCACAGTTGGCTCAAAGTTTACCAGAGTATGGTATCCATTTTCACAAACTTTCTAAGGTAATTATATGTTGGTTGTTTTTTTTTGTTTTCTTTTTGCGATATTTTCAAATTTTGCTTATTTTAACCCATTTTATAAGAATAAAAACATTTACCAAAGCAAGCAATTTTATGTTTTCATGGTGGGGGCTTGATTAATAATATTAACCTAGATAAGATTAAGTGATAGATCTACTCAACACAGCCACGTATCTGTGGTTTTCCATATAAACGATTTGACTGTCCTGCTTTGATTGGCTGAATTTGAACCGTAGCATGGGCTTGGTGGGCCCCCTCAAAGAATTTCAAAGCTGACACTTTGTTAGAAGCACTTGTCAGTTGGCCATGGCATGTCAACAATTAAAGTGCCTTCTGTGATTTTTTATTATTTTGCCTTTTTGTCTATCAGTCCAAGAACCAGTCAAACATGATCTGGGTTGGCCTGTCTCAACATAACATGACTGTTGCCGAGCCCGCAGCTTCTGCGGCTAGATCGGTGACTCAGAATTTCGCTTGGAACAACATTCTTAAGATTTCCTTCAACAAGCGTCGCTTTAGTGTGCAGCCAAAAGTAGAGGGAGCTCGAGGAAAGCCACCAAAGATCAATTTTTATACAAACTCCTACAGAAAGTAAGTAGTTCTCAATGACTTTACATGAACCCAAAGAAAAAAAAATCATTGTTCAAGAGTGTTAAACATCAGAGAGCAATTCAGGGAATATTTTCAAAATCATTTCCTGACCTGGGCTAAAAAAACAGTTCTGAGCGAAAAATTTCTGATTCTTTATTCCCCTCAAACGAACAGCCTCAAATGGACAAAAATCACACTTGAATCAAACAGACTAAAATAGAAGCATCAGTCTCTGCTTCATGAGCCCCAGTCTGATTGATGTTCAGAACAGTTTTTGTGAATGTTTTTGTAGTTTGTCATAAATGTGGTTGGGTTTTGTATTGATGACCATTCCAAGTTAAATGCTTCACTAGGAGCATATACCTCCAAATGTAAGAATCGATTGTTCTAAACGCTTCTAAAGATGAAAAAAATGCAAACGAGATACAATATAGCCACTGAATTACTATTTGAGCATGATGAATTGGAATAGAATGATGGGAATGGTAGTTGTTCTTTTCTGTGATTGGTTGATGAAGGTTAAATTAGGTAAGCTCATGCATGATATCTTATTTCCAACAAACCATATGCCCCATATCCAACTCTGGATCTACTTAAACTCAGACCCTTCTATCTAGATATAGGTCATTTGTGTCTAAATCATAAATTTTAAATCTTTATCAAATCCATACTTAATCTCTATCTAGGTCTAGAAAATAACATTAAGTTGGGTTTTCGGTAAAAACAAGATCTAGATTAGATATGTAGTCTTTGCTGGTAAAAGTCCCCATGAAGAGGAGCATAAAAAGCTCATTTTCAGTCTTAACTGAATTAAGTAGTTTTATGTGGGTTTTTTTGTCATGTTTTTGCAAGTTTATGTTCCTTTGAAGATAAAATGATTGGAATTTATGAGAAATGGCTTCTTAGTGTATATGAATGTGTATGTAGTGCAAGGCATATGGAGAGTGTTTATCAGGAAATTTATGAGTGAGAAATATTTAAAAAATCAACCAGGTCGCATACAAAAGCCTTGAATCCTATTTTCACAGGTCTATGACATTACTGTATGCACAAATAAAAATAGACATTTTTCTTTCACCTTTTCAAAACTGTTTAATGCAAGGGGCTGGCAGGCCTTAAAGTTGTATGTTTAAAACTTCAAAATAGTCACCTAAAATAAAAAAAAAATAAAAAAATAAAGAGCATTTTTATATAGCGCTTATCCTTTAATGTGCTCTAAGCGCTTTACCTAAAGGCAAGTCCGCATATATATTTTTTTTTAATTGGGGGTGGGGGGTGGGTAGGGGGAGCGTGAGCAATCTCCCCGCTTTTGCCACTTGTCTGTTGTCCCTTTCTGACTATGCTTTTGGTAACGGAAAACAATTTTTCATTTTGATTTAAAAAAAAAAAACGTTGGCAGATCCTCACTATATTCTTTTGTCTATTTGGTTGTTCTTTGTTAATCAAATGTTGTCCAATATGAAAGATTTATGAAAAGGAGTATAGGATTTTAAGCAATGTTCAAGGTTTCATGATTATGAATTAATGTGGGTTTTTTTGTATCAATAATACATTTTAGAAGAGTATGAAGAAATAAAATCATGATTAACGATCTAGTGTGTTGCTGTTTTCCTTTTTTTGTTACAATCGGAGATGTAGGTTTTTTTTACACATTTTGTAAACATTCAATTATTACAATGTCTTTTATTTATTTTTTTTTCAGCAAGGGAATGAATCTGTACAGCGTATATCTTAAACAACTTTCTCATGGCTGTGTCTCTTGACATTTCATATGATAAACCCTTATTTTATAAACCCCAAAATAATCCCAGGCATTTGTGTTCAAGGCATTAAGGTGTCATGATTTTCTGATTGTGTAATTGTGGTTTTACTTTTGTGAGTATTTCTGAAAGCTTTAGACTGAGTCATGTTTTGAAGTCTCTGCATTGCCTCCTACAAGAAAAAAAATCACATTTTGCATTACAAAATGTAACAAATGCAAAGACGCTACCATCTTTTAAGTCTAATTTGAAAACTCAGTCACCTCTTTTTCTTAGCTTTTGAAAATTCATTGAATTTGATGAACTTAATTTTTTTATACACTGTATGCTTATGACTATATTTATATACTTTTAAAGTTTGACATATATTTAGTGTGTAAATTTATGTGCGCTCGATCTTTATTTTATAGCTAAATACTTTTTAATATGTGAAGTACTTGAAAACTTTTCAACTACGTAGATTTAAGTTTGCTAATATTTTATGTAAAGCCCTTTGAGCTCCTATTGTGGGAAGGCACCTTAAGAATAAACTTATTATTATATTATCATTATAATTATTATTCCCAATGTCAATGCTCATAATTTATTATTTAAATCTTGCCAGGGGCCGCTACTTACTACAGTTTTCTGCAGAGCAGCATAGGTTTGAGATCCGGATGAAAACGCTTATCACTGCAGCTGAGACTCTAACAGGTAAATGTAATATTTGCCTTTTTGTAACTTTGCAGTGTTTTACTTTCAATCCTTTTATCATCTTGTATCGAAGTAAAAACAAAATCTAAAAAATCTAAAATGGAATCTATGAATGATCAAGAGTTAAGATTCTAATGAAGTTCGGTTGTGTAGACCTTGAGTTCTTCGATTTCTTTTTTAGCTTCTCTCCCCCTTAAAAAACATTGAGTAATAATTATTTCACTTTTCAGGAAAATAATGTAATCTCATTTTGTTTTTCCTCTACATTTCTTCCTATATAAGACAATACTGTCTATTCTACAATGTACTGTTGCCTGTACTTAAAGTACTATGATATCAAAGTTGAGACTTCAAGGGTTTCAAGAAAGGACAAACAATGATAGTGCTGCAGCTTTTTAGATCAAAGCTACTTACCTGTGTTATATTCAGCAGGTGTGGCTGCAGTGGAGACAGGACATCATGCTGTTGACTCCTCGCAAGCTAAGAATGTTACTGCTGCAGTTGAAAACTCTGACACACAAACATATGTGGATCCTTCCCTTCAGGTAGGCTGATGCGCTAAACCAACTAGAGCAAAGAGAAGAATGATTATAATGATTATGCAGACAATAGATTTTGTTCTTATCTTGTTTAAGCCAAAAGAAAGTTATCATAAAACTTAAACTTTTACTGTTTTTTTTCGCATTAACGGATATAAACTTCTCTTTGAATTTAGTACAAAGTTTTACTTATCAAACTGAAAGTGAAATTTCAGTTCTGATGAAAGAGAACGAATATTGTAAACACATTGCCTCTTATTAAGCTCACTAGTGATCTTTATTAAGCATTAAATGTGTTTTTTAATTATAGAAACTTCCTGATGATGATGATGATGATGATGATCTTGATGAAGAATGGGACCTGCAGAGTACAAGAGATATTGAACAACCTCCACAATATCGCAGGTAAGATGTGAAATGCATGCAGTGTTATGAGACTTTCTCCTTTCATTGTCTAAATCAATGTTCCTCTGATAGTAGCGCATGTATTGGCATGATCCCTGCATTGTTTGTAAATGAGACAGTTGAGTTGCAACAGTGATCATTTTGCAGTCTTCCACATTTTAGACTTGAGTATTTCAAAAAAAAATTTTTTAACTTACCTTTATTTTGTTTTCTTGAGCTCAAGGTAAGATACGAAAAAAAAATTTTTGAAAAAACATATAGGTTATTCAAAGTAACAATGCTGTTGGCATCAGTCTTATCATTCCATATACTTTGAAAAAAAATGCCTTAAAGTATAGGAGTAAATGTTTGAAATGATTGTATTTTTACTTCTGTAAGTCTTCACATTTCACTTGCAGAAGTATAAAAAATTAGAGTTCAGGAAAAAGTTGAACACAGTAAAAGATTAAAACTATTCAAAATATGGATTCATTGGGGTAGTTATTTTTGAAGCATTATGACCTTATTTCCTTTTTTTGATATTAAGTAATGAGCATTGAAAGAAATATAAGTTTTGCATTACCTCATTGCATGAATGTGCCATGAAATTAAAAGGAGTGGTGGTAGGTAGGAATTTGTGGATTAATATTCAAGTCATACCAAAGGCAAATATTTTTCAGCCATTTAATAAGCCTACTCCAATCCACAACTAATTTAATAGCTTAAATCTATATCAGTGGCTACCTCTAATTTTATCGACAGATGAAAGCAGTGTGTAACTAGTAAATTAAATACCTCTGCATCTTGGTAAAAAATAATGGCATGTTGAATGCTTTTTGATTGCTTGTTAATTTTAACCTTTGAGAGATCCGGTCTGGTTCTAAGAGATAATTGCCTTTATTGAAGCTAAGAATGCAGAATTAATTGCTATGCATACTGGCATTGTTTGCATCATTCCTATTATTAAAACTTTCTTTTGTTTTATGTAACTGCAATGTTGTTTTGTCTTTTATTTTTCCTTATTTTAATATCTTATCATATCTTTTTTTTTTTTAATATTAATTCTTCCCCAAATGTGATACGTTTCTGCTGTTTGCTAAGATCAAACTGTTTTGGTGTTAGCACTTCCTTGTAGAGTTAATGATTTTCTTGCAGCCTGATTTTTCCATCTAACATTTCAATTACCCTTTTGTAAAGCTGGCCCCCATATCAACTTCCTCGCATGGCCCAAATCTTAGGAGGAGAGATTTCACCTCTGCATGCATCATTGACGGACTTGCATAGCTTAGGAATTGACAAGCAACATTTACAGACACTGTTAGGTATTTGTTTAAAAACATGCTATCAAGTTTTGTTTAAAATGAGTCATTGTCAGAGAACATTTGTTATATGAAAGTTATTAATTCGTAATGTTTGATCTAATAAGTTGATGATATTTAAATGTCAAATTTGATTGAAGCCAGTAGTTTTTTATGTTTAACTTAAGAGGGTGATTTGCATCAGTTCCAACAATTAATTTTAAGGAGTTCTAATCTCAGTGGCACAATGACATTTTTTAAAAGTTCATCAAATTTGACACCAGTGCTATGCTTTGTTTCTTATCTCAATAATTAAGATATCTGATTTGTCTTATGTTTAACTCTGGCATAAAATGAATTTAGATGTTATCAGATGATTCAATTATTTATGTGTAATCTAATTTTTCCTTCTATAGACATGAGTTCCGCAACTCAAGGTCTGGATTCTGTGTCAGTCAGTGATAAGAAAAAGACAGAAGGTAGACGTTTTTGAATATTTATACAAAATACTTTGAAATCTTTGAAAAAATTTGCTCCAATATCTTGTATAGAAACTTCATTTTTAATAATCTGTAAAGCAATCTATGTGTCTGAAGATGGAGTTATCACATGTAATCAAAGTTTCATCGGACTTGGAGGTCAAGGTTCACAATCACTTTGATTTAAATTGGAAAAGCTATTGGAAATTAAATTTGAACAGTTACTTTGAGTTATTGGAAAAGTGCTGCTTTATCCATTTCAAATATATGCGAAGCAAAAAATTCTATAACCTAATACCCTTGTGTGTCTTGTTTCAGTCTTTACACCACCCAACCTCCCACCAGTGACTGAAGATTCCCGTGTTGGCAGGCGTATCTTTGAAGTCACTCTGGAAAAAGAACAACGTCATGGAGTAGGCATCACCATAGTGGGAGGGGAAACCACCAGCAGCCTGGACTTGGGCATCTTTGTGAAATCGGTAGTTCCAGGGGGGCCTGCTGAGCGAGATGGGCGCATAAAATGTGGAGACAGACTTATTGCCATTGGTGCAACAAGTCTAGAAGGCAAGCAGCATCACGAGGCAGTGGCTATGATTAGGGATAGTGGACCGAAGGTCACTTTTCTTGTGTCTCAAGTGCGCCCCCCTGGCACTATCAAGAGGCGAAATCAGTCTGCTACTGAAAAGGAAGAACTTGAAAGAAAGTTAAGAGACTCGATGCTAAAGTACAGTGATGGTGGTTTTCAAGATTCGGGAGGTGGTGATGAGTTTTCGAATCAAGATGCCAATCACATGAAAGAATCACATTTACATTTTGATCATTTTGTATCTAATCGCAGTTTACATAGCGCGAGTGAGGATGATGATGATGAATGTCATTCTGATGAGGACAATTACCCTTTAGAACCCCCACCCACACCCCCTTACATTTCACTATCTACTGGAAACCAAAAAGCTGTTGCTCAGCAGCGTTTTCAGTATTCACAACCACAGTATTATGAAGCATTAGAGCAGCGAGTGCCAAGTCCTTCCTCTCCTGAGCTTAATGACCTACATTTTCATTCGTCAGGCTCAAAAGAAGCACATTTAGTCCCCGATATGATAGGCAGTCCTGTAGAGCAACCTGGCTCAATGCAACAGAGCACCATACATTTAGAAGATGACCAAGAGCTCCTAAAGCTGCAGGATGATGAAGACTTGGCCAGAGCTTTGATGAAGGAGTCTGAAGATTGGCCTAGAGATGATGGTGTTCCAAGCTCGATTGGTTATCACAGCGGACCCCTCACTGAGGAAGAGCAAGAGGATCTTCAGATCCTTGGAGGTAAACAAATAAGTAAAATAAGTAGGATGATGTAAATTTCACAGGTTTAGCAAGAAATTCATATTCTCAACAAAGCTTTTTTTATGAGTTTCAAAAGAGGAAACGTAAACATGAAATTTTTGTAAGTATCTATTTATAGAAAAAAACCAAACCATTCTTAATGTTTTTCTGATCCCAAACTGTCAAAGTTTAAAAACATTGGCAATTCTCCAAGAAATTTGATAACAAAAAAAGATAAATGTATAACAGATGAAGAGATAAACAGATTTGTTTTGTATGTTCATCCGAAAGAATGTTCAGGTTTTAAGGTTTAGCAACTTTTGAAATGATATGAGAAACACCTCTTTTGCATATCATTCCATTGATTTGTCATGTTTGTTGATATGAATTATCTTGCCTTTTCAAATACCAAGTATATGAAATTTTATCATGGCTTATTATACATCATCATGCTTTTACTTTATCCTCCCCCCCACTCCCCTCCAGATATAGCAGCTTTAGATGCTGACGGTTCATCTTCAGATAGTGATTTTGACTCAGCAATAAAGAAGACTATAAATGCTCCCAGTAGTAATATCTATTCTAGTAGCAAGGCAGTGAATACAGTCAGCCCTATGATATTTAAAACATCAGAATCACAGAAGGAAAGGTAATCCATTCTCTAGGACTGTATTAACCAGGTTGTTTCAGTTTTGTAACTTTATTATATATACATGGGTGGGAGTGTGCCGGCCAATCAGGATTTCAGGACGTGACTTGCCGGCCTAATGTCATTCGGGATAAAAAAAAATTGTGAGCCAGTCCGAAGAGTAGATGAAAGCTTTCGTTTCGTAAGCGTGATTTTCGCAAGTTCGGTTCAAGCCAACAATTTGTTTCCCGGTTACTTTCGTCAAAACTCAACAGCCAAAAGGGCATAGATTTATTTAGTTTGGAAAAATTTGAGCCGAATTATCGAACGAAGAACCGTTTGCGGCAGTGACTGATAAGGAAAGGGGCCCAACGCATGTGTAGACCCGGCCAGCCAGGTGAAAGGAAGACTGGTATGGATGAGTATACTTTATTGAACTAAAAGCAGTGTACCTGCGTGATTCTTAAATTCTGTTCCTAGAAACCTACTTGAATTTTGCTGTTTGCCAAAAAGCTGTTAAAAAGTGCTTGGATTTGGTACATTATTCGTTCCTCGGATTCATCGACGGGCTGTAAATACTGATTTCTGCTTCCATTTTTTCTGTCTCAATTTTGACAAGTGTCGGTAGTTTCCGGTCCACACAGACTACCTATGCCTAGTTAACTCGATCAGCATCGGTAAAATCCGGGTCTGAGTGTTGGCAATATAGGAAGGTCATTGCCCTCGTGCGGTCACCAGGTCATTGCTCCTGTGCACATTCATCAAGTAGGCCCTATTTTAGTACAGTGCAGTCAATATCGGCATATGTATTTTTACTTGTCCGATGGCCCCACAAGTTTCCGTGCTTTCAAAGTAAGAACACAACAAGACTAAAAAGACAGGACAGCAAGCCACACCTGCTATTTCTGGCTAATAAATTTATGTACATGTGTGTCAACTCTGTTCTTAAAGGAGTTGCACAAGCAGTGACCTTAGAGAGTATTGAAAAATCTCAAGGCTAGAACTACCATTCTACTATTTCTACGATGGCAAACTAAGGCCCTCTACCCTCTCTTCCTGGATACTCTGAGTGTTTTCATGTGTGAGCACTAAGCTCACTTCAAAAACAAAAACATAAACAACGGTTAGCGACTTTTTGTTCCAATTTTTTCTAGGCAGAGACTGGTTCTCTATGTTAAAGCAAATGTGTCAGTACGTACATCGCACCAATCTTTTCCATGAAAAATATATTGATCCTCTAATTATTGAAACTGAAACTAAGTATTATTCATCAAAATTAAATGTTAGTCTCTAAATACAACGTCCATCTTTTCATTCCCTTCTCTTTTATAAAGGTTGTTGCTTCTGTCTGTCTGTCTGTCTGTCTCTCTCCATATTAATATGAAGTAGTTTATATATGCTAGAGTGAGACTGGCACATAGGCCTACAACTATGGTTTCTTCTATAATTTCAAAATGAGTGATAATCACATGGAAGAGGAGGGATGGTGGTGGGAAGTTTAGGTTCTGAAAAATCACAGGTGTTCTGGACAAAGTGTTCCCGATCAACGATATTGAGAGGGGATTACAGTGTGACTGAGGTACTGAGTACATTTTGTACCTGACTCTTTGTCATCGATGCTTGTGATCAGTGCATAGCGATGAGCATTCACATGCTAAGAATAAGACAGCTGCATAGGAGGGACATCTGTATCAGAAACATAGTGTTGTCCTTTTATGCTCGCAAGGGTTCTGATTGTAGAGATACTGAAGCCACCTATTTACATTTTTAAATATAGTCATTTTATTGGTTAATAAAATGGTCCTACGTCATTTTCATGTATACTGAGGAACTAACTTTCGTTAATGGAGGCACTATATAAATAGAAGTCTGTCGAATTAAAAAATGCCATTGGTTGCTGATTTTACTTATGTAAATTCATCAAGTCAGTGAAATCTAGATAAAAGCAAAGGAACCTCCAAATGTGGGCTTCCTATAAAATAATGATAATTAGCCTTACTGCAGGTAGTAGGCATACAGAATGTTAATATTATGAATTGTGTTTAAACGTAATATTTATAAAATTGGTCTATTTTCAAGTTAACCTGTGGTTAGAATCAGATAAAACACCTTGTTTTAAGACAGTTTGTAAAATGTAGGCAATAGGTGTTACTCTATAGCTATCACTTTTTGAGATGAACTAAAGTTAATTGTAACAAAGATGGTACATTGCACTTTATTGGAAATGTATGGCAATTAAACGAATCTATCAGTAACAAGATGCTAGAAAAAAAATTCCCACACCATCACAAAAATGTATCTGGTTGATACAGTCATAGTGCTGGCTAAAATTTTCTGCATCCAATGGTAATATGGACACACTGTCACATAATTATAAAAGATAGATGTACCGGTAGATTACATTGAATCTTGAGTTCATGAAGCACGCAGACTCTGCAGGCTTTTGTAAGATTGGGGGCAAAAAAATTGAGGAGCCTGCAGGCTTTATGAGATTTCATGCTCCCACCCATGTATATATTTCTTTGCTCATATGAACTTTAGTTAGGCATCTGCCGAGGGCATTGCCTCTGAAAAACTTCAGTAATCTTTCATCTTTTTATTTTCTATTTGTTAAGTTCTTTAGAATGAGAAATACATGTTTCTCCATATGCCTATAAAAAAAAATTTTCTGCCTATTCACTTTCCTTAGCTTTTTACTACTTAATTGTTTTAGTTTGACTGTTTAAGAGACTCTCAGAGTCTTCCATCTGGTGATAAACTTGAAATCATCCTACTCAATTTGAAACTTACACAAACATGCTTTCATCATATGAGTGTAATGGAGTGGGTTTTTTTCCTTTTCAACAATATACATTGAAATGTTTTTACCCACCCTTTCTTCTTTTTTTCCTTCCAGTAATGAGTACTTGCCAAATGATGTAGTCTATGAGGTTATTTTGGAAAAAGATGGCAGTGGTTGTGGCATAATTGCACAAGTAAGTAGTATTTTAGTCAATTGAACAGTTGACTGTATATCAATCAAATAATTTGCCCCCTTAAAATTTGATTGAACAATCAATAATTTATTATGTCAAACTTGCAGATAACTATTAATACATATTTTAAATTGCTGCTGAAGTAAATTGTCAGGTACTACTTCTAGTTACATAAAATCTTGCTGAGGTATTATTATTGTTTTATGAGTCTAACTAATGCATGTGTGTGAAAGGGAATGAAAATTTATATCTAGAGTTTTATATATATCTTAATTTCACACACATTTCAGGTTTATTAAAAAACTTGTGACCTTGGTCTTTGAATAATTGCTTAGAAGATAACTGGCCTTAGAAAATATAATGTGACATCATAATGTGTTCAAAGATTAGATTTATCTGGGCTTTTTGGGTACCTTTGTATAAGTTTAATCATATATACTATTTTTAAACCCTTCTCAAAGCCTACTTCTTTGGAACAAGCAGACAAAGGTGTCTACATTCAAGAAGTTGTGCAAGACAGTCCTGCTGATAGAGGAGGTGTATTAGCACCAGGTAGGCATTTATTGCTCTAAATCTTTTTTTTTTGTTAAGTATTTTTCTAGAAACATAATAATTATTAAAAACAAAACCTTATCTTTGATTTTGCAAGAAATATAAATGTATTGAGTTTCTTTAATTTTATTTATTACCAATTAAGCCTAAAAGCGTCGCATGTTACTTTTTGTATTTGTGAAGGTCAACTGCCTTGCCATCTGAGGCAGATGAGAAGAAGACTTGCCTTAGTGTTTATTCTGAAAAAGGAACTTCTCATTTAGAGAGCCGATCTTATCAGCCTTGGGATAATTCTAGAGTTAAATTTGTCTAGTTGTACCAAAATTTTTAAGGCATTAATGAACCTACATTTGGCTTTGACTAAAATTGCTGCATTAACAATTAGCCTATAATATTGTATTAATTTTGCAATTTTATTTATATGCAATCAACACATTTGAATTTTCAAAGAACACCACCTATCCCAAGGGAAGACAGGCCGTGCATGATATGTTTCCTTTGGTTGTTTTATTCATCTTCCATTTTATTATCTCTTCATAATATGAATTTTCATTCTTTTTAGGGGACAAAATTTTAGAGATTGCAGGTCAAAGCGTGGCCGATAAAGATAGCAAAACTGTTCAAGAGCTGATGGATCAAGCCCCCAATCTGACTACAGTAAAAGTTTCTCGTCCTATGGAAAAGGACTCGGCAATTATGGAGAGAAAAATGCTTGCTGAGAAGTTAAAGGTAAAAGAAGTGCAAACCCGCTTCTGTGTCCAATTGGTGTCTCACTATGAAAGACATGGTTGTATCCACATTTTGTGATTTTCAGATACTTTATTTTTTTATTCCTTGATATGTATTACATAAAGAATTACAATAAAAGAGGTCTTAAGTGTGAGATTTGCTAAAAATGACTCCTGACCATTCTGTTATTTAGATATTTTATCATTTTATTTTTCAGAACTCTCCCGCTGAAGGAGACAAATTTAATGATGAAAAAACTGAAGAGCAAGACCCAAATGTTCCTCTATCAGCATTAATTCCTAGAGCTCCAACTGAGAGCACACCTCCGCTTGAAGACCTTGAAATAGTACCTCCACCTCCTCCTCTCAACCTCAGCTTAGAAAACTCAGAGTCCAACACACAGAGTGACGTTGATTCTGATGTACTGGACAGTTCTAGGTCAGATGTTAATGATTATCATAGAAACACAGAAACTTTCGCTATTCATGACCCCGTACCTGTTGCTGTACCTTTGGAAAAAAAATCTGTGCAAGATAAAAGCACTCCAAAGGAGCAACCAAAAGGGAACCATGACTACAAGAATTTTGAGGCAGAGAAACCCAGTAGAGCAGAAATTTCCAGCGTCACCTCTGATACGCTCAAACTTGATGGAAGTACAGAGTTTGATGAGAAATTAAACGAACTGAAAAATGAACTGGATAGGCAGCTAGCGACAGAAAATGCCTCTCCCAATTCATTGTCTAAATCGAGTGACTCATCTTCCACGGAGTCTGTTGTTAAGTCTCCCAGGAAGATTTTAGAGTCGATCAGCAATAAGGCAAGACAGGAAGACTCTCATGATGAGGAGGAGGATGAAGAGGAGGAAGCAGATGTGGATGGAGAAGACGATAATGAGCATGATGACGATGATGATGTTATCGTCACCATGTATGGGGATGAACCTGTAAAGGATAAGCCACCAGTTGTATCCAAGAGGAAAAAGAAAATCCCCAAGCCTTCAGCTGATGAAATTCTTGATCCATTTGAGCCAGTGGTAGGAACTTTTGCCTCCATAAGACAGGTTTCTTTTCCTAATTAGTGTAAATGTGATTGTGAAAGGGATTTAACTTGCCTTTTGCTGCCCTTTTTTATTTAGTTAAATAAAAAAACTTATGCTGTCTAGATATATCAGGGCAAATTGTTAACACAATTTTTATCTTTTTAAAAATAGGTTGATTACTTTAAAGCAAAATCAAATAAAAAAAAAAATTAAATTCTTGACATTCGAAATATTTTGTTGATGAAGTCTGCATTATAACTACTAACTGAATATTGTATTCCCTTGAAGGGTGGGAATAAAACTATGATTAACACATCTAGCATTTACACAGGGTTTGTAAAACAACCTTTAAATACATTTTCTTTTCTGCTCTACACATGTCAGTTTATCACTTCATATCTGATACATTATTTACAGCCTCTTGCGCCCCATCCCGCTCCCTTTCTCTCTCTCTCACTCACTCTCTCTCTCTCTCTCTCTCTCTCTCTCTCTCTCTCTCCCTCCTCTCTGTCTCTCTTTCTTTCTCTCTCTCTCTCCTATATATATATATGTATATATATATATAATTCCCCCCTTCCTTTTCCTCATGTCAAACTCTCTATACAATTTAAACATTCTGTGTAAGATACATGTATACAATGGCCTCATTTCAAAACCTCCAATTCCCTTATCTAGATATGGATTTGCATCTACATAATCAAGGAGTCTATAAATTACATCTCTTGACTGGATTTTGTGTAGGTTAGATTCTAGCTATCTTAAGCCAATAAAATGGTGTTCTTGGTTGAGAATCTCTACATTATAGATTCAATAATGTATTGTAGATCTAAATTCACACAACTTTCTGTTAGATAAATTTATAATGGGTGTAGTTTTAGATGTAGATTAGATCCATAAATAAATGTTTCATACTCATATAGATTTCGAGTTTTAAATGAAAGATCTAGATCTATATGAAGACCTTTCAAGAATCTAGAGGAGATTTTGCTTTAGAGCCTAGATCTAGATCTAGATTAAATCTATCTTCTATAGATGAAGGCTTATCCTTAACTTGATTAAAGTTTAAGTTTTACTTTAGAAGTACTTTGGCTAGAAGATTCTTGTCGCTCAGATTAGGTGTAGAGAGTCAAATGGTTTTTTAATACATTTTAAAATTGTCGTTGACATCGCATTAGAAGTACTTGTCAATATTGAATTTCCACTTTCAACCTACAAGTGTCTCATATAAAAAAATTTTGTGTCACAATTTCCCTAAAATTAGTTCTAAAAATAAGACCAATCAGCCTCTAGAGTTAAAAATATTTTTAGTTTTTTGCTTTTAGTTAAAAAATGCTATGTTTCAAGAAAA
>BMAT01007806.1:193517-208891 GCA_019649035.1 Elysia marginata | reverse complement strand
ATAAATCTTTAAAGTCATTCTCTAATTTGCAGGAAGCTAGTGAGTTATTTCTATACACGTGTAATTTAGCTACGTTTAGTTTGACTTAATGATCAACCTCACTCTCTTCTCCCGAATGATTTGCAGACGAATGAGTGACTTTAGAAGAAAACATACTATTACAGAAATACAGTTACAAAATTTAGAAAAAAAATGAGTGGACTAATTCTTTGAATTCTACGTCTAAATTCCAAAAGCTTCACGAGAATGCTGAGGTAGAGTTGATAGAATATTAAATTAACCGGCACAGTATCTATCGTTAGATCACAAACTGAATAAATCAATTGAAGAATATTCTCCAGTCATGCACTAAATGGCTTTCCTCGCACTCCCGTATCGTTGCTTTTTCTATAATAACCTCTCACTATTTTTTCCTCTAATAAGAACATTATAACTTTTTTTTAACGATTCATCAGGTTCCTTCCTTGTTGACGCCATAAAACTCATAATATAAAACGTACTGATATGATCAAAAGTTTTGTTCCAATTTCATAACAAAACAAACCCCGTAACAAGCCATAATTGTAGTTAGAACTACAACACAATTATAATAAATATAAGAATTACATGATAGGCGAGAGGTCCTCTCAACATGATGATCTCCAACAGTCGCCGAGTTCTGTCGACTCTGGATGACGGGGAGGTAATCGAGACCTTGTCATCGGCGCTGATTATCTAGAACCCGGGAAAACAGAAATCAACATAATCTCATTATGGAAAATGACATCATAACATTTTAGACAGCACGGTGACATTATTTTTTTTTCTAAAAAAAGTAAAACAGCAAGACGATCTATGCTAAAAAAAAAAAGCACAGTATTTCATGGCATATATTTCATTTTATTTATCCTGCATGATCTGGGGTTTGTGTACGCTAATACGCTTCTTTTGAGCTCGTCATGATGGTTAACAGAAAACACAAGCAGGAAAAACATGCACAATAAATCCCAAATACATGTATCAATATAATACGCCTAATTCCTAGTTACGTTTAATAATCTTGTTAATTACACACAAAAGAACTCTCCAGATATTTTAAGATCGAAGAGAAAATATAATAATTATGTCTTGTAAAAGCGTTAATAAAGAAGAGGATCTTTAGCACTACCTCTGAATAGCAACCATACTGTTGCCTCCTTGGCTTTGTGTTGAACTTAAAGTAAATCTTGAGGTTTGTTGAGGAAGAGTCAACTATAGGGATGTCTCGGGACTAACCTCTTTTGTTTGTAAAATTCAAAAGGTGGGATCACCAGCGAACATTTCTATGGGCAAGGTAGTTTTTTCGATGATGACTTTAGTGCTAAATCTAAGCCTAAAAACCATCGACTACTATACTAGCAGTAGTCCATGCTAAAAACTCACCATTGCCCAAGAGGAATTAGTCTTAGATGATTGTTATAGTTCATGGAACAGCCCCATCGAGCAAATACAGACGACCATGGCAGTTTTAGAAGGAGATTAAATGTAACCAAAATCTACTTAAAACAGGCTGTTTTCGTTCACCTCTTAAAATATGTACCGGTGTCTTATAAAATACCCATAAGAGGTATGTTTGTCTGTAAAGTTTTATTTACCCTCGCGGCAAACAGGGAAGTGACCAAATCCGCCCCGTCCACTTCATCTTCGATGAAGACTGCGTTGAGCTGAACTCTTTGCTCGTCTTCTGACATCATTCTACCCCTGGTTACCACAGCCCGTGACATGGTAGCCGGAAGAGATGGTACCAGCAGACCGAGAGAGAATATTGCTGGGAGTTCTAGATTGAAGATAGAGCCATACGGACTTGGGTATAGAAATAAATTTATTTTAAAAAAGTAGAATGAAACTACAGGCAATTTCGTGTTAGAAACTACCCTTATAACTGATGCTGCCTTAATCATTTTAAGGCAATTGGGATTAGGGAAAAAAGTGAATCTGAGAGAGAGAGGAGGGAAAGGGCGTACACACATAGGAGGAGATAAAAAGAGACAGAAAGAGAAACAGAGAGAGACGGGTAGACAGACTATACAAAAATTTTAAAAAATCAGACAGGGAAGCAAGAGTATGCATATGAAGTGGGTAGCAAAGTTAGAAAAAGCTGTTTAATGCAAAGACAAATCCTGAATGTTTTCTTTGAATTACAGTACATACTCAAATGAGTAAAACCAAAACGAGGGATTCGAATGCACAGCCACAAAAAATGCAAATAAGGCTGCGATGAGCAGGGCAGTAGCACACACATAGCTGTGGTGTAATTTATACACACATATTATAGATCTGTATCGAGTATTAAAAGCTTGTGTCAAACTAATGCCAGAGAATTATACGACTGCATACAGAGTTTTTACATTTCGAAAAATCAGTTTTCAAAGACTGTTTTTGTTTGAATGTTTACATGTTTTGATAAAAATAATTATTTGACGGTAGTGCACACTGCGTAGTAAGCATACAGACATCATTAATTTTGCTCTTGCTGCAAAATAATTATTTTTAGATCATTAAATTTTGGTCGTAAGCCTCAAGGACAAAGAGTTACAGCTTTTTTTATATACATCATTCTATTTCGGACAAATTCGTGACCCTAAATGAATGTATCAGAACCGAAACGAATTCACCTTGTTATTGGTGCGAGAAAAAATGTATTGAAAATGTTCATATATTTAGCCCAGCGTTCACTAAAATCAAAACAAATTGTTCTTCTTTTTAAAATCTTATGCCAGAATCAACATTTCATTTTAACTCTTACCTACTTTCCTTTTTTTCCTCGGAAAAAATGCATATAAAATGACCGGAACAGTTCCTTACCTTTATAAGTCGTTCCACTGATCCTGACCTATACCGATGCTGGTATCAGTTCAAACAAACTATAATTTTTTCTGCCTATGTTATAATTGTATAGCAATATTTTTCGTCCCGCAAATTAAGATATTTTGTAGTATCATATGAAAGCATTGTAAAGTAGCTTAACTTTCATGAGCATCCACTACTGTATACAATTACATATATATCATTACGAATGTTATTGCCAAAATGGCAAAGGTTACTGTTACACGAATAGGCTAAAACATTAGTTAACTTTTTCTGGAGGTGATACTTAACAAAAGGCTTGGAGCAGCATTAATAATAATAGGATAAGGTCGAAACGTTGCTGGAATTTATTAGAAGACGTTTGGAAAGTCCTTGACAAATAACGTCACGCGGTGAAAAAACTGTGTCCACTTTGCTCAACTAATCCTAAAATTCAGTGGATTTGTGGTTCAGACCTTGAAAGATAGCCAAATAATGACAAGGGTTGCTGCTTTACTGGAACTTACAAACTGGAACTTAAGGTCAAATAAGAATCCAAATGGAAAAAGAAATAATGAGCTTCTTGACCAAATAATAATCGTTAATGTGTTTGGTGTAATCTTTCTCTTATGCAGCTTCGTAAGGCCTAAACATAGAAGCCAATCGCAATAGCGGTGAGACGAATTAATAGCGGTGCTGAGTCCACACATAGCGGATTAAGCAACAGTTACAACAAAACGGCCTTTTGACCTAGGAATGACCTAAGACTAAGTTTACTTAAATTTCAAGGAAGTGATTTTATTTGCAGACCCTTCGTTTAATAGTTCTGTTACATTAAAACATCTATTTGGTATCATCATCAACTTTTTTCATCACAATTGGCAGGCTTTGAAGAAAAAAACAACACAAAAGCATAATTATTGCTTTGTCTATTGTATGTTTAATTTTTTTTCACGAGTATGATTTGTAGACCTAATATCGCATAAGGTTGTAAGCTTTTGGTCTACTCCCGAAGAGGGTAATTACTCTGGCTGCCTTAATATTCTGAATCTTTTGCAACCTATCTATTAGTATTGCCACCGAGAATTAGGCCTATACCATTGCAGCAACTCATAATTAGCGAAACAAGCTCCTTTGCAGACTCTAAATCAACCAGTTTACGAATTTTGCCGATGTTTTCATATGGAAATGGATACATAAGGAGACTTTTGTTACGTGGTTTTCTACAGACACACCAGAATGAAAATACACACTCCTTAATTGCAAGGAAAAGCTAGTTTCATTAGAGGGAATTTCTACATCGTCAATGATTTTACTTATTATTCTCTGACAGGCCGTACTGAGCAAAATTAAGTCAGTCTTAGAGTCATTAAGTGTTAAAATGTTGTAGCCTTGATGATTGCACAACATTCCTAATGTTCAGTAGCACCGTGTTTATGTTGTCCCTAGGAGGAGGTGCATAAATTTGCGTATCGCCTGCGTAGGCCTATGGGGCTGTTCCGTGAACTTTTAAAAATTATTTTAGAGTAGTTCCCCTTGGACAATGGTGAGTTTTTAGGCTAAGATTTAGCACTGAAGTCAGAGATATGGGAACGATGTCACTCCGTTACCACATCTCTGACTGAAGTTATTTGAATAAACTACCTCGCCAACAGAAGAGTTCGCTGGTGAGCCCATTTCTGAATTTTACACACAAAAAAGGTTAGTACTAAAACAGTCCCATATGCATTGTGGTGCTGGATTTTGTACGCAGAAATAATGTCACACAGAGAAGCGGTATACATTGTTAACAAAACGGGCCCAAGCCCCAAACTTTGGGGCACTCCGCAAGTTAGCAATGGTAAAAGTGATGTCACTCATTGCGGTGCCGATAGTTTCGTGGGCGAACAGGAATCCAGACGTATAGACTGAGTGTGATTTTTCGTACCAAAGTCAGTGAAAAGCAAATGATGGCCATTCGTGTCAACTACAGCACTGATATCAATCAGATTCAAAACTGCACAATCTCAATATGCTGGGTGACTTTGTTTTAGACCCATACAAGCACAGTCTCTAGCCCGTGGTATTGGCGGTTCGCAGACTGAAACTTTGGGCTTAATCTATTGGACGCAAGATGGTGACGTATGCTTGAACAATTATGACAACCTTCTCGATGATTCTTGAAACTATGTGCAGATTAGACACAGGACTGTAGTTGTTGAAATTGTTCTGGTCTAATGATAGCTTTTTCAATGCGTATTTTAGTTCAAGAGGAGCATCGGCATTTTCTTGGCTGGAATTAATAGGAGATGTTATTGCCGGATACAAAACATCAGCATGTTCTTTGATGAGTCATAATAGGTACAGTGTCTAATGAACATGTCTTATTTGGGGAAGCTTTGGTGATTGAGAGAATGTTCTCTTCAGTAGCCTCAGTGAAACTGTTAAGTACACGTTCTGGTTCACTGCATAGTTTCAGAGATGGTTCCCCGTGGTATTGGCTGTTTCCAGTTGTTCTTTTATGGTGTGGATTTTGGTGTTAAAATGTTGAAAACTGTTCGGCTATCTCATTTAAGCAAGTATGTTCAGGCATTGTTTTTTTTCTGTAGGCCTTGTCTAGTAAGAACAGCTCAGATGGTTTGCCTTCCTTTTCCGAGATCGATGTTTTGATATAACAAACTCTTTTTCGCATTCAGCAAGCACAATTTCATTGGCTTTGTCTCTTTGCTTTTGATACATTTCACGGCCAACCTGTAGACCTACCGCTCGTCACTTTCATTCTGCCTTTCGTCGCCGTTGTTGCTTGGAAATTCTTATTTTGTTACAGGATCACTGTGTGTTTGATCTTATTGCCATGCGTTTTGTCCGCATTGAGACAAATTGATCCAGGATGTAATTTAGAGTGTGATTAAAAGTTTTTAGTTTTATTGAGACACTATCTGCAGCTTGCACTTTGTCAGTGTTATGGGGCAACCTTATTACATCTCTCGTTTTGATTAACGTCCTTGAGTTTCCGTACAATTAAAATCTTTGCTTAAGGTTTCAGTAAGTGAGTGCAAGGCGAATAGAGTCTAACGCTGTGGTATGATGGACTGTCGTGATCGGCACCCAAAAACTAGCCTTATCTGCGATAGGTTTGATGACAAGTTCAAGAGTGTGACCTTTTTAATATGTTGGCTCAGTCGCAAGTTGGGCGAGGCTTGGAGATTTCAGGGTACCAAGGAACGACCCTCATTCATATCAGAGCTATCATCAACAGTAAAGTAATAGTATATGAAGGTTGAAGTCACCAATAACTAGAAGATGCCCACAGTTCGGCGATAAATTCCTGGAAGTCGGGATGCAATTCTGTAGATTTGCGTCCCATGTATGGTGGTTGGTAAAAACACATACAAGGAGTGTCGACCAAACGGGAAAAACAGACACTAAAAATTTAATGAATAAGAAAAAATACATAAGAGGAAGAGATATATAGATATAGGGCCTATAGTAATAAATGACTATGAAGCACGTAGGTTACAACAAATATGTTTAGAGTTTGACGCAGCTAAGGTTGTATTGGTGGCTTTCTGCTTCCAGTAGGTGTTTTCTAGCAAGGTGAGCACTTATTCAAACCATTTACTTCATCAGATAGAGAGAGAGAAGAAGAGAGAAAGAAAGAGAAGGAGAGAGAGAGAGAGAGAGTGAGGGAGGCTTTCATATTTAGATTGGACCCCTTTCCCCCGCCCCCTTCGTTTTCCTATATTTTGAGTCAAATAAAATTCTTATATCTATCGAAAATTTTGATAATTTCTTGCATTTGAAACAATTTTGGAAAAGGAGAAAAATGCAATGTTCAAAGGATTAACGCCTGGTAATGTAAAAAGTGCGAAATCCGGCCCATTTGGACCGGTTATGAGACAGTGTCGGAGGTTACCAGCTTTCAAAAAATTCAGTGAGATCACTAGATCAAACATTGTGGCATGGGAACATTTTTTTCTTCATCAAACTTTGGGCACAGAGAAAGATCAGAAACCATTTTGTTGGGAGTCAGGCGATTAGGAAAAAACCTAACTTACTCAGTCTCAGGATAAAACAAAACAAGTCACACCTCTTTTACACATTTTGATACAATTCCTTTTGTGAGAAAAAAATTTAAATGCTGTTTCTTTGTGTCCGCAAAACTATGTCTGACCGATCACCTTTCCTCGAACTGTAATAACTCACATCATCTTCATGCGATCATGGTACAGACATGAAGTCGTGCCATCTTATAAATCTTGCCGACACTGTTCATTTTTATTTTTTATTTTTATCACTTTACATTGCTATTTCCTAATTTTGTAAACTTTGGTGTACAATGTTTATGCAACCTTAGCAAGGCAGACTCTATTTTTGCCCACAGAATTTTTAGATTCCAACCTATTTAAATTGCATAGTTGCTCGGCTAAATCTCTAAGGTTGTTGAGTCAGAAACAGCAGCTATTTTCATACAACCGGGGTATTCGTCGTGTGACTCTGAGTAGTCGACTTCACTTAGTCAGCGAGCTCTCTTGACTGTTGAAGTACTAAAAACCTACGTGAGGGAATCATGCTATTTTTAGGAACCTTGTAATGCCGCTTTAAAGCAATAAAGTCATAATGATAGTCTTTGGCATCGTTCATATATACATGGCAAAACAGAATTCCAGGCATAAAAAGGCACACTAAACCTCCATGAAAGAGGAAATAAAAAAATAGTTAAATTAACACACTTTGTTAATACTTATACTATATTGTTTTACAAAATCAATAACCAATTTTGTGAATAAACTCTCAAACTAAACTTTTGGCTGCTGACTGTCAATGGAAGCGTAGGGTAAAAAGCCGGAACGTAACTGGAAAAAATGTAAACAAACATTCGAGTGTTTGCCAGGCCCTAGGCCCTAATTCTAGTCTAGATCTACATCATCCACATCCAGGTAGATACGTCCGTACCAGTCCAGCACGACATAGATCTAGATCTAATAGCTGATATGAGTTGCGATAAATCTGCCCACGGATGAACGGTTTTAGAAGTAGAATTTAAAATATTTTGCTTTGGTAATGGTAAGTTTCATGAATGTAAGTTAGTTTTTTTCAAAGATTTCCGTAATGAAAATCGACAATTCTAGATAACAAAGACGTTCCTGGCGACGTTTCCGCTTAGCCTTTGACTTTTATGCCTTCAAATTCAGTGCACCTTCCGTGATTTTCTTCATTTTAATTTGACCCTCGAACATTCTAGCTACGCCTACTTCCCCTAATGGACGTACAGTAGAAATATTTTTTTTCTACAACTAGATCTAGATTCTAGAGTCTAAATTAGCTTGGTCTAGATCTAGAAATAATCCAAACTATCAATTCCATATTCTGTCTGATCTTTCAAGAAGGTCTGCACCAAAGTGACACCTAAGTTTAGAAACCTGACCAGTCACACTGCAGTGTAACAAAACCAGCATTCATGAATGAATCTAGTCTAGATCCAGGCTAATAATGAAGTCCATTTAAATTGATTTTCCACCCAATTTATGGATAAGGAGTGAAAGAAGTAAAGAGCGTTTTTATCTATAGCACCTAATCCGCTTATGTGCTCTCTAAGCACTTTGCATGGGTTCCCCGACAGGCCAATACCAACCAAATCACCTTTTGAACTCACAGAGGAGTAGCTAATAAAGCGCATCACTCTAGCACACTGACAAGATCTTTCACTCTATCACTGCCTATAGCTGGGTACTCCTTTAATGCATGAGATGATGAGTGTGGCGAAGAAATGTGTGTAAATAGCCTTTCTCAAGGACTGAACATCGAACCGCCAAAAGCAGGACTCAAACCTCGCACCTCTCAGTCCGAAAGCCGAGCGTCTAACACTAGACCACGACGTAGGCTCTAAATGTAAATCATCATGCCTAGCAGCTAGCCTAAATCAGGACCTGGAATACAATTAGAGCGCAGACTATTGTTCCTTTTTTAAACTTCCTCTTTTACCCGATGAGTTTTGGGCAAGAAATATAATTTTGTCCTCTATTCCCATTCCCAATATAGCCTATAGATGCCTTATAGAATACTCTTCATGTCATCACCAGATCTAAGTAGAAAATTCTCTAAATTTTTACCAATTGGAATTTAAAATAATTTTTAAAGAGAAATGATTTATTCTTGAAACTAATCTAGATTATAGACCTATTTATAAAAACAAAATCGAAGAAATTACCTGTAGATCAGTTTGTCGAACGTGGGTCAATCTGGAATGCAATTGTATGCCAGTGCCTTTACCAATACTAGACTTAAAAATGTAAAATCTTACCCGCATCTTTGATAAATAGTATGAAAATCCTCAGTATGCCTGTGCTATAGAAAGGTGCAAAGAGTAAAAGTCCAACAAAGTATCCATTGCAACAAAGACCTTAACATACCAATTACCATATATACATGTATGATAACAAAGGTCCCAACCAGGCCAATGTTTGTAAAGAGTAGGGGGAGTGTTGGTCTTCACTAGATTATAAAAAAAATCGAAAGAAAACTAAATCTGAATCTACTAAACTGCCTTATATACCAGATCTACGCTTATCATTAATGATAATATCATCAGTTTTTCTTCTTTTTTTATAAGAGTATAAATTAAGCATTACAATTTTTGTATTTCAGTACTGAAAAGTTGTTTTGGCAAAAGAATGCCAGGGAAGCTGCCAAGACAGGCTTCGCTGAGCTGCTCAGGAAGTTCTCCAGATCAAAGGATAAAGCTGCTTGTTGAGTATGGCTCTCTTGTTGAAGTGGACAAGGCTCTTGCCATCAAGCTTTACCTGCGCTCTGGTAGAGAGATGCTCAGAATGGCCAACATGTACTGCGATGATGGCCATTTTGAGAGTGCCTTCATCCTCTATTCCAAATTTATAACGTGAGTTTTTTCACATTTAGTGTACACATAATTTTTTAGCGCAAGACTTTTCCATTTTAAATGTAAGATTTCTCCAATACCTAGAATCTACCTCAGAAGGACCGACTCACTAACTGTGTGCCCTAGCTGGCACCAGTTATGAATAGTTCAGTGTCTTCATTTAAAAGACCCTCCTGTTATTTTGAACTGAGGGGTAAAGAACAGAGAGAGAAGGGGGAGGGGGGGTTCTCTGCAATAAATCTAACCCATTTTACATCTTTTTGTAAAAATTGGATTACTGATTATTGTACCTCGAATTGAAAATGTTAGGGAGGTCTTTGAATTTTTACACCAAATAAAAGACTTAAAACAAAAATTTTTCATTTCATAGAGCCTTTTTGGTAAATGTTTGTTGAATAGTTGTTATTTCACCGATAAATCAACATTGATTCCATTAAAAACATCTTATTAGTCATTGTTTTCTTCAGGTTATTTGTTGAAAAGCTTCGACAACACCCAGACTATAAATTAGCTCCACAAACTGATCTTGCTGATTTAAAACGGGTATGTCAAATGTTAATCAGATATCGTAACAGTACTAAAACAGTTCAAATGATTTTGTAAAATGGAAATACATAGCAATCTTATGCTTCTGGTGTATAAGTCCAGGCAATTCTATTATTGTATTTAAAGCTTTTTGTGCATTGGTTTGCCCTATTGTGGTATACTTTTGTGTTCATAAAAACACATGAATGAAAAAATATTTGTATGTGTATGATATACTTTTTTTTAATTTAAATTCATAATTGTTCGCAACTTGGGTTGTTCCTCTTATTTACCTCTAGTTTTCTCTGAATATGCATCTTTACTCTTTAATTTCAGAAAGTGAAAAAAGTCTTTCCTATAGCCGAGGCAATAAAACTTAAACTTAAAGCTAGGTACACTGAAGAGGAGAGACTTTATATTGAAGAACAGGTAAGACTAATTCATTATTTTGGGACCAGGGTGAATGAGTTGGAAACTAGAAATCTTTATTTGAGAAATTGCCTTTTTTTTCTTCTTCTTTTCTCTATATTTTAAATTAGCAAAAGTTTTAATATCTTTCTTCAACCTTTTGATGATTTCATGAAATTTGTTACTTTTGAAATCTCACAAAAATCCAATTTCCAAGAGAGCGATGTCTTGGAATGTAAAATGTGTGACATCTGACTCATTTGTCCTAGTTACAAGATAATTGTTTTTAAGTTTGAAATAATGATGAATGGAACAACAGTTCTAACAAATCGTTGCAGAAAACTGCACCTAACATAACCAGAGTTTGGCATGAGTTATACTGTTTTCAAGCGGAGCATCTATTTTTAAAACATAAAGCCCCATTATTTAATTTTTCTTCAGTGACATTGCATGCATAATTTGTTGGGGAGAATTTCTACACTTTTATTCGGACAAAAAAAAATTTGTGTAAAGAGGTCAAGTATTGTCTACCTTGCTACAGGGCCCTAGAGCTTTGTCCCAAATGTGTTAAATTTTTTTTATCATTTTACATAATATTAAATATTATCATTGTATGACCTTAAATGATATTAATAACTATATTTATAACTAGACTGATTTTACACTTATTACAGAAATCTGATTATTACTGATGTATCTTAAATGATAGCTTTTATTTACTCAATCTTGAAGGTATATATAAACAAACTTTGCTAAGGGCACAAGTGAAGTTTAATATCAGTTGTGGTTTAAAGGCTATCAGTATCGACAAAAGAGCAAAACAGTAATTAAACAATATAAATTTCAGACATGTAAGTTTTTGTGATGGTATTCTAGTAACATGCAAAACCATTACTTTTTATATTCAGCAACACTTGGCTGAGTTGCGGGCAGCAGAGGAAGAAAAACGGCAAGCAGCTTTGGAACAGCAACAGAAAGAGGATGAGGAACTGGCAAAAAGGCTGCAGGAGGAGGAAGAGGCTGGGGTTCGAACTGAGCAAGACAGGAAATACTTGCTTCTCAGGGAAAAAGAAGAGGAGAGATTACAGGAAGAAGAACAGAGGAAGAAAAATCAAGGTACTGGTTCTTGACTGAAAGTCTTAAAATAATTTTTTGAAGCATAGATTGCTCTAAATTGATTTATTTTCGCAAAAGCGTACAGACTTATGCAACAACAACTGTTTTTCTCCATCCATCTTCAGCTGGCATGCTGGTTTAAATTTTGTGACAGAAGAGTGTAACCTTCCCCTCCTGCCATTATCTTTTTTTGAATTTAGATGTTAAACATGCGTCCTCACTTGAAATCTGTGCCATAAATTATTTACCTTGTTAACTTATTAGATATAAATTGTTTTTTTTTTGCATATTGAATTTTTTAGGAAGAAAAGTTTTTCCTTTATGTCAATCTACTACCAGAAAATGGTCGGTCTGATACTCATATAGATTCTCCAAAACTTTTAAGTATATTTTAGATAATTGTATGTGGAGTAATAACATAGGGTTGGTTTAAAAGTTAAGACAATTTGGATCACAGCCACAACTATAGCTTCTAATTTTTTGAAGCATCAAGAGAAGTTTATCTTTTACCGTCTTTTGGCTAAAGCTTGTCAATTTATTTCTGGATCTACATTCAAGTCCATACAATTAAAACCTGGAATATTTGCCTGGTCGAAACTATATTCAGATCACCAATTTTGTGTTGTAAAGTAAAAAAAAGAAAATAATTTGACTTTTGGATGACAGAAAGTTAATTTTTTCTGCCGGTGGTGTTCAAAATATCCAAACTGCACTGTATTTGGCCACAAATCTTGTATTACAAAGACTTTGAATTTGTGTGGTACCCATCTTTTTAAAATGCATATAGACGCACACATGCTTCAATTAAAATGTTTACCACAGGATTTGCTTCGAGCCAAGTCCCTGCCAATGCAGCTGATGGGCATATTAACAACGGCGTGAATGCTTCAACTGTAGCAGGGGCAGCAACCCTTGGGGGAGTTGCAGGAGCTGCTGTGGCCAGCCTTCCTGAGCCAGCAGCAGCCATAGGAGCTGATAGGTTACACCTGATCTCTCCTCCCAGTTCTGCTGTTTCTGGGTCAGCTCTTCCCCCACCACCGTCATACTCGCAATATTTGAATGACATTGCACAGGATCGGCCACAAGTGCCGGACCGCTCTCTTAAAAAGAACTTAATGACTCAGGACACTGGGTAATTGAATTAATTTGCTCTATGCCTAAAGTAAGCTTTTTTTTTAGAAACATTTGTCAAAAGTAATGTTTATCAAATGAGTGAAAGGTCACTGAGTTTATTACTACAGACTAACAGAGGAATAAGCGTAAAACATTTTTTGTGATGCAATATCTTGTCTGAACTGCCCCTTTCAAATGTACCTCATATTTGGGATACCTCATATCTATGCTACTAATATAAGTTTGTAAAACTAAATACAGTAACATTTTGCTTTCAGTGCGGCAAGCCAACCTGTACCCAGCATTGACCGGTCAAAGAAGCCAAGCATTGATCACCATATGAGCTTGGGCCAGTTTGGTGGGCATGTAGACGGTCGGTTGCGAAAAGTCACCGTGCCTGCTTCTCTCATGACCCAGTTTCTGTTGGCAGCTGAGTCTAACACACGGAGAGAATCAGAAACTATGGGCATTTTGTGTGGCAAAATGGTAGGATGTTTTGTGTGTTTGTGTGAATAAATGTCCGGCATCTAGAGGGAATGAGTTGGAAGTCAGAAATTATTTTCTGGAGAAAATGCAATATAAAGATATAAGTTTTTCCTCTTTTTCTCCATGTTTTAAATCAACAAAAGTGCTTGTATCTTTTCTCAAAATAATAATAATTTTAAGTAGTTTTTGACTTTTGGAAGCCTAGAAAAATGTGTTGTTGGAAACAGAAAAACCTTTGAAGGTGATGATTGCAACATCTGACTCATACACCCTGGACGCTAGACAAATGAGTTTTAAGATTTATTGCTTCAAATTGGCACACTCTGAATCAAAAGTGAAAATAAATATTCTAAGAAAGAAGGGGGAGGGGGCTTTAAATGTGTTTGTAATTAAGTTGCATTCTTGTGTACTACATTATCTACAAAGTTCAGTAGAAAATATATGCTGTTTTCTTCTGACTAGTTGGTTATTTGGATATCTATATAGGCTTGGGGCAGTACTAGACCTCTAGACTACGCATCCGCTTTTACAGGCAGCCATGTTCATTTTGAAACATTATTGAGTATTTTCCTTGGTTTTTGGCATAGGCAACCTTAAAAGGCTTAGGTGCTGCAATGGCCATTTTTTTCTTTATTGCCTTGTACATTTCGTAAATTTTGATGGTGTTTTTCATGGGGTTTCACCAACTGTATAAAACTTTTGCTCTTGAGTCATTTTTTTTTGTTGTAATTTGAATTTATACCTTTTAACCCTCTCAGCCTTCTGCCCCTTCAGCTGACAACCCGTCCCACCTGGGCTCCTGAGCAGCACAAACGAATTTGTAGAAACTGAATGCCTTCACTTACTTCTTCAGGAATGTTTAGACTTCCAATCCTTAGATACACAGTAAAGCTAGATGCTGGCTTAGTAAAGGTCTCTGCCTATCCGCCGTATAAATTTTCTTCAATTAGTCTAGGCCTACCTAGATCCTCAGGTCTAGATCTAGGTTCCAATCTGTAGAACTAGATCTAGGTCTAGAACTATCAGCGGTCTCATCGATGTTTAGATCTAAATCACTTTCACAATAGATTTATCACTGTAGATCTAGGGGTATTCCTGATCAAGTTCACGTTTCAGTATCAATAATTTGCTGCAAAGACATAGTTTCTTGAAAACAATGTTCGTTGTCGTTTCCCTGACAACGGCCCTGGTTGCTCCGACGCTTGCTTCATGGTGAAAAATTCGTCAAAATATAAAAAACCACAGCGTGAACACAATCAAATTTTGCAGGGAAGCCATTTGTAAGCATCTGAGCTCAATTGAACAGGAAAAGTCCAGTGATTGGCCGATTATTTTTAGACTATGACTTTAATACACCTCTGAATCCCGGAATACCGGGAATCCAGTAGTGAGTACTTTCACCTGTTCCCGATATACCGGGAAGCCGGTTGGGTGGGCACGGCGTTATTTTCTCTGTGTACAAGTCGCAGTTTAGTTTGAAACCCCCCTCCAAACTTAGGAGACATTTTTAATGCATCCCGTGCCTGCCGAGGCGGCCGTCGCTGTGACACGCCTGATTTATGACCTGCAGGTGCAGCATCTGACAGGCGAGCATCGCTTATAACGCGGCACTGCCTGTGCAGGTCTCTAATTTTCCGATATCACAGCATTTAGTACCAAAATTACTCGTCACAAAATTAATTTACATCATTAAGACTAGTATCATTTGAAAGATCATTCTGTTCTGCAAACAACGCATTGAAAATTCCGTCTGTTACTCTACAGTTTTAAAATCTATCTTGATATTTGTGCGGTGTGGGTATTATTTTTATAAATTTAGATAGAACGTAATTTTTTCATAGTGTGGTGTATAGTAATTATCAATTTTATTCGAAATTGAACCGTTGTGTGTTTTAAATTTTAATACAATGAGAACGAGAAAAGTTTTCTGCTTTTGATAGTGAAAAAACCTCGCGGGTGTCACGATGTGCTGATTTTTTATGATTTATTTTTTGCGCAGGTTTTCATCAACATCAGTTTTCACTATTTTCAGGTGTAGCTGATT